>CM060201.1:36351568-36423423 GCA_030562195.1 Nipponacmea schrenckii
TCCAATAAACTAGCAAACGAACATTTTTTTCTTTTTTTTTACTTTTTGACACGCTTTAGAATCAAGATTGATCGAGAATGGATCGATCGAGATTGGGCCAACCTTAAGATGTATATATATATCCCTGAACAGACGCATTGAAGCAAGCGTACAAGAAGAATTATGCATCTATGAGACGTTTTGATGAAAAGTATGACTTTACTCCTATGTAGTCAATTGATTCGTCTATGACCACATTAAAACGTCATTTCACTGAGTCAAGTACCCAGAAAAGCAGTTATTATGACTCGTCTATGACAAATTTCTAACAGGTCAATCTGTATTTTAGATTAGTCGGTTAACTCACTGTTGACCCACTTCTGTGAGTCAATATTTACTCCTAGATAAGTCATTTTGACTCGTCGGCGAGTCATTTGTTAAATGAGTCAATACACTCACTAATTGCTCGTTATTGAGTATACAGACTCATCTGTAAATGAGTCCTAAACGAGTGGTTTTATGGAAAAGTCAAAAACTCACGTAAATGAGTACATTTACTCATGATTGTCTTACTTATTTTTCTGTGTGAAGGCGTCGCTTGACAAAATCTTGTCATATGCATCTGATTGGTCAAAGCCCCTCTGACCAATCAGATGCATATTACACGATTCTGTCAAGCGACGCCTTGCGGTGATGGCCACTATGGTATTTGCTACCAGAACAACAACCTTCCAATACCAATAATAAGGGTTAGTTGGTTCTGGTTGAGTGTGACTTAAAGTTAACAGTCGATGGTGAACAATGATTAAATCAGTAATAAGAAAAATAAATTTGCAGTGGTGAATCATTTTAAAAATGATGGTTCCAGCACAACTCTACCACCGGAATAAATCTGTATAGCATTGGGTGCTCTATACTAGACAGAACCCCCATAAGGTAACACGTATACATTATGATTTCAGGTGGTATCTCCTCAATCAAGTTTGAAGTCATACTGTGGGCCTCTTTGAAGAGTTCAAAATTTAAGGACTTTTGGCACGCCCTCTTCCCCCTGGAAAACTTTTTCTGGCATTTGGTTTTTTACACTTTACATACCCTACTGGATTCTTTTGGCATAAGTTTTGGTTGGTACCAATGTCATCTAGGATAGCCCCTTTTTGGGACCCTTTAAGGGTCGTCTGGCACCCACTCCACACCAGACAAAATTTCTGCCATCTGCACTGCTGAATATCTTAAGGTACTATGTGGACATTGGTGGAGATTTCGGGTGGTATCTCCGTCAACTAGTTTGAACCTATTTTGGGGCCCTTTAGAAGGGTAGCCATCCCCTTCCCCACCAGGGGGGGCATGCCAGAATGCCATATTCAGACAACCTTAGTGATCCCATACATGCCTCCGTGCTCAGATATTGGTACCCAGTTCGTCTACCTTCGAGGCCCTGGGCTGCCGGTCTATATTGGAGGAATGAAAATCTCTTCAAAACATAATTGAAAGTCAACTATACTTAAGTCCTACATTATTTTCCATTTCAACATGTGATTCAACGTAGGAACAAGCGACAATTATTTACCTCTCTTGCCTTCTTCATTTCAGTTGTTTCTTAATTATGAATCTATTTCTATATTTCACTTTTGTATGTTTCAAAACGTTTATCTGGTTAATTGAAGATGTGCGGAAATGAAAAAGTGTCGGATATAAGTGTGCCTTAAATGTGAATTAAGTGCTTAATTGAAGATATGACCAGTGACAAAATGAATAAACGTGTGCCTAACTGAATCGTGTTAAAATAAACTTTTTTCTCATTATCTGACTACTTAACAAAATCTTAGTCTAATCTTAAAATTAACTTAGATTAGCTTAATGTAATATAAATCGATAGATAACCCGTCTAATGTAGGCCATCTTCGTCCTATTACAATGTTTTAAACCATTCTTCAATACATATTCTAAATCAGTGTCTCGTTTTGACAATTACTTTATAAATAAATTTTAGTTTTCATATTTATAGAAAAAGGTTTCTTAATGTACATTCCTTATTTTGATTTATATGAAAAGTTGCATTTATACTCAAATATGTCTAGTAAATGTGTTTATATCGATTCTGTAGACTGAGGAAGAATTTGTAACTTTTCCATGAATATGATATATCTTATATGTACTCCAAAATAGAACACAAAAAGTCCTCAATGAATTCGGAATGTAATACAACACTATGGTTATGTTTATATTTTTGGCAGGTACCTTAACATCCCATTGGTTCAACTATGTCGATTCTTTCCTCCTCAATCTTAATTTGGTTTCAAAATTAAGAATTAAAATAAAAGCTACAACATCTGCATTTACAATTTTTAATATACGTTTTTATTATTCTAGCAACTTCATAAAATTCAATTAAAATTAAAATACGCCTATGAATAATAGCTGAAGCGGTGATACAAAATTGCTATCTATATATCTAGATGGTCAACAATGTATCTATATACCTGTATATCTATCACATTGTAGATGGTCAACAATGTATCTATACATCTGTATCTTTATTACATTATAGAATGTCAACAATGTATCAATATATCTGTATCTCAATCACATTGTAGATGGTCAACAATGTATCTATATCTCTGTATCTCTGTCATATTATAGATGGTCAACAAAGTATCTATATATTTGTATCTCTATCATATTATAGATGGTCAACAATGTATCTATATATCTGTATCTCTATTACATTATAGATGGTCAACAATGTATCTATATATCTGTATCTCTATCACATTGTAGATGGTCAACAATGTATCTATATATCTGTATCTCTATCATATTATAGATGGTCAACAATGTATCTATATATCTGTATCTCTATAACATTATAGATGGTCAACAATGTATCTATATCTCTGTATCTCTATCACATTGTAGATGATCAACAATGTATCTATATATCTGTATCTCTATCATATTATAGATGGTCAACAATGTATCTGTATATCTGTATCTCTATCACATTATAGATGGTCAACAATGTATCAATATATCTGTATCTCTATCACATTATAGATGGTCAACAATGTATCTATATATCTGTATCTCTATCACATTATAGATGGTCAACAATATATCTATATATCTGTATCACTATACATTATAGATGGTCAACAATGTATCTATATATCTGTATCTCTATCACATTATAGATGGTCAACAATGTATCTATATATATCTGTATCTCTATCACATTATAGATGGTCAACAATGTATCTATATATCTGTATCTCTATCACATTATTTATGGTCAACAATGTATCTATATATCTGTATCTCTATCACATTATAGATGGTCAACAATATATCTATATATCTGTATCTCTATCACATTATATATGGTCAACAATGTATCTATATATCTGTATCTCTATCACATTATAGATGGTCAACAATGTATCTATATATCTGTATCTCTATCACATTATAGATGGTCAAAAATGTATCTATATATCTGTATCTTTATCACATTATTTTTGGTCAACAATGTATCTATATATCTATCACATTATAGATGGTCAACAATGTATCTATATATCTATATCTCTATCACATTGTAGATGGTCAACAATGTATCTATATATCTGTATCTCTAATACAATATAGATGGTCAACAATGTATCTATATATCTGTATCTCTATCACATTATAGATGGTCAACAATGTATCTATATCTCTGTATCTCTATCACATTATAGATGGTCAACAATGTATCTATATATCTGTCATATTATAGATGATCAACAATGTATCTATATATCTGTATCTCTATCACAATATAGATGGTCAACAATGTATCTATATATCTGTATCTCTATCATATTATAGATGGTCAACAATGTATCTATATATCTATATCTCTATCACATTATAGATGGTCAACAATGTATCTATATATCTGTATCTCTATCATATTGTAAATGGTCAACAATGTATCAATATATCTGTATCTCTATCACATTATAGATGGTCAACAATGTATCTATATATCTATATCTCTATCACATTGTAGATGGTCAACAATGTATCAATATATCTGTATCTCTATCACAATATAGATGGTCAACAATGTATCTATATATCTGTATCTCTATCATATTATAGATGGTCAACAATGTATCTATATATCTATATCTCTATCACATTATAGATAGTCAACAATGTATCTATATATCTGTATCTCTATCATATTGTAAATGGTCAACAATGTATCTGTATATCTGTATCTATATCACATTATAGATAGTCAACAATGTATCAATATATCTGTATCTCTATCATATTATAGCTGGTCAACAATGTATCAATATATCTGTATCTCTATCACATTGTAGATGGTTAACAATGTCTCTATATATCTATATCTCTGTCATATTATAGATGGTCAACAATGTATCTATATATCTGTATCTCAGTCATATTATAGATGGTCAACAATGTATCTATATATCTGTATCTCTATCATATTATAGATGGTCAACAATGTATCTATATATCTGTATCTCTATCATATTGTACATGGACAACAATGTATCTTTAATTCTGTATCTCTGTCACGTTATATATGGTCAACAATGTATCAATATATCTGTATCTCTATTACATTATAGATGGTCAACAATGTATCTATATATCTGTATCTCTATCATATTGTACATGGACAACAATGTATCTTTAATTCTGTATCTCTGTCACGTTATATATGGTCAACAATGTATCTATATATCTGTATCTCTATCATATTATAGATGGTCAACAATGTATCTATATATCTGTATCTCTATCATATTATAGATGGTCAACAATGTATCTATATATCTGCATCTCTATCATATTATAGATGGTCAGTGGTGTATCTATATGTATGAGTTTATAAGAATCGAGTACTATTATAACTGTAACAAAAACTTCCGGAACGGTTCAGAACCCAGAATCTCTTTAAGTTATAGGTGGAAGGGCATATTACAAATTGGAAAAGAACGGTCATCCTCACTATTGGAGGAATGAAAATCTCTTCAAAACATAATTGAAAGTCAACTATACTTAAGTCCTACATTATATACCATTTCAACATGTGATTCAACGTAGGAACAAGCGACAATTATTTACCTCTCTTGCCTTCTTCATTTCAGTTGTTTCTTAATTATGAATCTATTTCTATATTTCACTTTTGTATGTTTCAAAACGTTTATCTGGTTAATTGAAGATGTGTGGAAATGATAAAGTGTCGGATATAAGTGTGCCTTAAATGTGAATTAAATGCTTAATTGAAGATATGACCAGTGACAAAATAAATAAACGTGCCTAACTGAATCGTGTTAAAATAAACTTTTTTCTCATTATCTGACTACTTAACAAAATCTTAGTCTAATCTTAAAATTAACTTAGATTAGCTTAATGTAATATAAATCGATAGATAACCCGTCTAATGTAGGCCATCTTCGTCCTATTACAATGTTTTAAACCATTCTTCAATACATATTCTAAATCAGTGTCTCGTTTTGACAATTACTTTTTAAATAAATTTTAGTTTTCATATTTATAGAAAAAGGTTTTTTAATGTACATTCCTTTATTTTGATTTATATGAAAAGTTGCATTTATACTCAAATATGTCTAGTAAATGTGTTTATATCGATTCTGTAGACTGAGGAAGAATTTGTAACTTTTCCATGAATATGATATATCTTATATGTACTCCAAAATAGAACACAAAAAATCCTCAATGGATTCGGAATGTAATACAACACTATGGTTTTTGTTTATTTTTGGCCTTAACATTCCATGGGTTCAACTATTTCGGTTTTTTCCTCCTCAATCTTAATTTGGTTTCAAAATTAAGAATTAAAATAAAAGCTACAACATCTGCATTTAAAATTTTTAATATACATTTTTATTATTCTAGCAACTTCATAAAATTCAATTAAAATTAAAATACGTCTATGAATAAAAGCTGAAGCGGTGATACAAAATTGGTATCTATATATCTAGATGGTCAACAATGTATCTATATACCTGTATCTCTATCATATTATAGATGGTCAACAATGTATCTATATATCTGTATCTCTATCATATTACAGATGATCAATAATGTATCTATATATCTGTATCTCTATCATATTGTAAATGGTCAACAATGTATATATATATCTGTATCTTTATCACATTGTAGATGGTCAACAATGTATAGATATATCTGTATTTCTGTCATATCATAGATGTTCAACAATGTATCTGTATATCTGTATCTCTATCACATTATAGATGGTCAACAATGTATCAATATACCTGTATCTCTATCACATTATAGATGGTCAACAATGTATCTATATATCTGTATCTCTATCACATTGTAGATGGTCAACAATGTATCTATATATCTGTATCTCTATCACATTGTAGATGGTCAACAATGTATCTATATATCTGTATCTCTATCACATTGTAGATGGTCAACAATGTATCTATATATCTGTATCTCTATCATATTATTGATGGTCAACACTATATCTATATATCTGTATCTCTATCACATTATAGATGGTCAACAATGTATCTATATTTCTGTATCTCTATCACATTGTAGATGGTCAACAATGTATCTATATATCTGTATCTCTATCACATTGTAGATGGTCAACAATGTATCTATATATCTATATCTCTGTCATATTATAGATGGTCAACAATGTATCTATATCTCTATGACATTATAAATGGTCAACAATGTATCTATATATCTGTATCTCTACCACATTATAGATGGTCAACAATGTATCTATATATCTGTATCTCTATCACATTATAGATGGTCAACAATGTATCTATATTTCTGTATCTCTATCATATATAGATGGTCAACAATGTATCTATATATCTGTATCTCTAATACAATATAGATGGTCAACAATGTATCTATATATCTGTATCTCTATCACATTATAGATGGTCAACAATGTATCTATATATCTGTATCTCTATCACATTATAGATGGTCAACAATGTATCTATTTATCTATATCTCTATCACATTATAGATGGTCAACAATGTATCTATATATCTATATCTCTATCACATTATAGATGGTCAACAATGTATCTATATTTCTGTATCTCTATCACATTGTAGATGGTCAAAAATGTATCTATATATCTATATATCTATCACATTATAGATGGTCAACAATGTAACTATTTATCTATATCTCTATCACATTATAGATGGTCAACAATGTATCTATATATCTGTATCTCTATCACATTATAGATGGTCAACAATGTATCTATATTTCTGTATCTCTATCACATTATAGATGGTCAACAATGTATCTATATTTCTGTATCTCTATCACATTGTAGATGGTCAACAATGTATCTATATATCTGCATCTCTATCACATTATAGATGGTCAACAATGTATCTATATGTCTGTATCTCTACCACATTAAATATGGTCAACAATGTATCTATATGTCTGTATCTCTACCACATTATATATGGTCAACAATGTATCTATATATCTATATCTCTACCACATTATATATGGTCAACAATGTATCTATATATATCTGTATCTCTACCACATTATAGATGGTCAACAATGTATCTTTATATCTGTGTATCTATCACATTATAGATGGTCAACAATGTATCTATATATCTGTATATCTATCACATTATAGATGGTCAACAATGTATCTATATATCTGTAAATCTATCACATTATTTAGGGTCAACAATGTATTTATATATCTGTATATCTATCACATTATATATGGTCAACAATGTATCTATATATCTGTATCTCTATTACATTATATATGGTCAACAATGTATCTATATATCTGCATCTCTACCAAATTATATATGGTCAACAATGTATCTATATATCTATATCTCTATCACATTATAGATGGTCAACAATGTATCTATGTATCTGTATCTCTATCACCTTGTAGATGGTCAACGATGTATCAGCCAGAATCTATTTTGGTTACTTTGGGAAGGGTGGGTGGGGGTATGGCTGTGAATGCCCCTCTGTGAATCCTCACTATTGGAAGAATGAGGAATGCAAAACATAATTGAAAGTGATAAAGTGCCATATAGTGTGCTTTAAAATTAAATTATGTGCTTAATTGAAGGTATGCCTGACAATACTGTGCCTAGATTACGCTGTGCCTATATGACCAGTGACAAAATACAAAATAAACGTGTGTCTAAAATAAATGTGCCTAACTGAATCGTGTTGAAATAAACTTTTTTCTCATTATCTGACTACTTAACAAAATCTTAGTCTAATCTTAAAATTAACTTAGATTAGCTTAATGTAATATAAATCGATAGATAACCCGTCTAATGTAGGACATCTTCGTCCTATTACAATGTTTTAAACCATTCTTCAATACATATTCTAAATCAGTGTCTCGTTTTGACAATTACTTTATAAATAAATTTTAGAAAAAGGTTTTTTATGTACATTCCTTTATTTTGATTTATATGAAAAGTTGCATTTATACTCAAATATGTCTAGTAAATGTGTTTATATCGATTCTGTAGACTGAGGAAGAATTTGTAACTTTTCCATGAATATGATATATCTTATATGTACTCCAAAATAGAACACAAAAAATCCTCAATGGATTCGGAATGTAATACAACACTATGGTTTTGTTTATATTTTTGGCATGTACCTTAAAGTTTCATCGGTTCAACTATGTCGATTCTTTCCTCCTCAATCTGAATTTGGGTTTAAGAATTAAAATAAAAGCTACAACATCTGCATTTATCACTTTTAATATTCAATTTTATTATTCTGGCAACTTCATAAAATTCAATTAAAATTAAAATACGTCTATGAATAATAGCTGAAGCGGTGTTACAAAATTGGTATCTATATACCTGTATCTCTATCACATTGTAGATGATCCACAATGTATCTATATATCTGTATCTCTATCATATTATAGATGGTCAACAATGTATCTATATATCTGTATCTCTACCACATTATATATGGTCAACAATGTATCTATATATCTGTATCTCTATCACATTATATATGGTCAACAATGTATCTATATATCTATATCTCTATCACATTATAGATGGTCACTATTTCTCGACACTTGATAAAGAATAATATTTCGAAAACCGGTTCGTGTCATTTATGTAAGTTTTTGTTTTGCTTTTCTACATTATTGTTAGTGTTATTTAATTAATATATATTTGCATTTTTCACTTATATTTTCATCTTTCTTTATTACCAACACCCAATCCGTCTTCTTTTGCATACCCGATTCCTACATTTTACGCTAACATATTAAAATTTCACAATTATTTAAATACAACTGAACATTCCCCTTCTAACCTAGACTTATTTTCATTATGCTCCACAACTTTGACAACCACTGGCAAGAAGCCAGACATCGTAACACTTATCGCCATCCAAACCAACATCACGAACCCTATAACGGCCCAGTATTCCATCGACCTCTACCATCTACCAATCGCCGACCACCAACCAATCAAGCCATTGATATCCCACCACACCAACGACCTACCCACAACACTGCCTATTCATCCAGAGATAACCATCGACCTACCCACAACACAGCCTACCCATCCAAAAATAACCACCGGCCTCACCAATATCAGAAACGCACACCAACCCACAGACGCCAACCAGTTCCCACTCATAAGGAGGAAGAACCCTTTGTTAAGATATTCTTCCAGGTTTTGCAGTGTCTTCACCACTTGGCAATCCTTACCCTCCAACAGCAAGGTCAACCCGCGTTCACCTTCAAGCGCAAAGTCTCTGAATTGGATTGTTTTATTCGTCCAGCTATGAAAACGTCAGCCGTTGACGCCAATATTAGATCCCTCAACCGGACATGGCTCTCTAAGGTAACGCAGACCCTGATCGACCATTACCAAGCAACCCTGCAGGAGAAACTGACCTTCATCCGAACCAAGTCTTTATCACAACCAGCCATCGACCGCATTATTTCCCATGCCCTCTCATGGGCCCGAGCATCCTATGGGAAACGCCTAATCTAACGCGAGTAGAACGTGAAGCATTAAAAGTACTTAAAAAAGACGATAGCATTGTAATTAAAAAGAGTGACAAAGGTTCATGTTGCGTTATATTAAATAGGGAAGATTATATTGCAGAAGCAGAGCATCAATTGAATAATCCTAAACACTATGCAATTTTACCGGAGCCGATTTTTAAAGAAACTGCTAATATGATAAACAATATTCTTGCCGACTTAGTTAAAACAAGTCATTTAAAACAGAAACAATATGACTATCTTTCTGCCAAACCTGATTGCCGCGAGAGACACTTATACACTTTGCCGAAAATTCATAAGAATCCTACCAAGGATTGGTTCATGCCTAATAGAATCCCTAAAGGCCGCCCGATTATCTCTGACTGTGGTAGTGAGTCTTATGCAGTGTCAGAATTCATCGATCATTTCTTACTACCACTAGCATGTCAACATCGAGCCTACCTTAAGGACACAACTGACTTTGTCAATAAAATAAAAAACCGTCCATCAAACTAACAGCCAACGTCAGTCACAAAAGCATAGACTTTCTCGATACTACTGTTTTTAAAGGTGATTCAATAGCAGAGACTAATAAATTAGATATCAAAGCATATTTCAAAGAAACCGACACTCATCAACTTTTGCATAAGAGCTCATTTCATCCAAAACATACATTTTCTGGAATAATTAAGTCACAAGTTTTACGATTTCACTGAATTTGCACAAGGCCTTCTGATTTCAACCAAGCCTGTACGATTGTTTTCTCAAAACTGAAAGAGCGTGGATACTCTAAACGATTTTTACGAAACATAAAAAAATCCACATTAGCACAGTTAGCAGCTAAAAATAGACTTTATGCCCAAGTGCCTCCAGGTTTAAGGAGTGCCCCATGTATGTCAACCAGATGCAAAACATGTCCCTTTATATCAGAAACGCATTATTTTCTAAGTAACTCTACGAATAAAAGAAACCCGATCCAAGAGCACCTAACATGTGAAAACTCGAATGTAATATACTTAATTTCATGTAAAAAATGTCCCAAACAATATATCGGGGAAACAAAGAACAAATTACGCACTCATTTTAATGCCCACAGATCAGATATTAAATTAAAAAAAAACAAGCCTGTTTCTAACCATTTCAATCTTGACGATCATTCACTTGACGATCTCACCCTAACCCCAATTGAGCGCATAGAAATCGACTTGCCCGAAGATGAAACTACCAAATTCCGTCAATCTAGAGAAACCCATTGGATTGAGACATTGAATACAGCAAGACCCATAGGACTTAATATTCACCACAGTGTAGGCATAGCACCCTTTGTAGTTCCATTTAATACAACCAGTAATAAAGCAAGTAAGATAGTTCAAACCCATTATAAGAGTCTTCAAGAGAAATTTCCTCATGTCTATAAACAGAAAATGATAGTGGCATATTCAAAAAATCAGAACTTAAATGACAACCTTGTTCATAGCAAACTAAAAATAATCTGTACTTAACAGGTACTATACTACTCGCCCATCGGGCGAGTTATTTTATTTTTTCTAATTTCAGATCAGAAGAGAAGAAAATCATCCAACAGATCCAGATCCCAATTTCTCAATAAGATATTTGTTCCACCCTAGGCCTGTACATTTGGGAGATTCAATCCCTCCCTTCCCCGAAATCTATCACGTTGTAGATGGTCAACAATGTATCAGCCAGAATCTATTTTGGTTACTTTGGGAAGGGTGGGGGGGGGCTGTGAATGCCCCTCTGATAATCCTCACTATTGGAAGAATGAGGAATGCAAAACATAATTGAAAGTGATAAAGTGCCATATAGTGTGCTTTAAAATTAAATTATGTGCTTAATTGAAGGTATGTCTGACATTACTGTGCCTAGATTACGCTGTGCCTGTATGACCAGTGACAAAATACAAAATAAACGTGTGTCTAAAATAAATGTGCCTAACTGAATCGTGTTGAAATAAACTTTTTTCTCATTATCTGACTACTTAACAAAATCTTAGTCTAATCTTAAAATTAACTTAGATTAGCTTAATGTAATATAAATCGATAGATAACACGTCTAATGTAGGACATCTTCGTCCTATTACAATGTTTTAAACCATTCTTCAATACATATTCTAAATCAGTGTCTCGTTTTGACAATTACTTTTTAAATAAATTTAGTTCTCATATTTATAGAAAAAGGTTTCTTAATGTACATTCCTTTATTTTGATTTATATGAAAAGTTGCATTTATACTCAAATATGTCTAGTAAATGTGTTTATATCGATTCTGTAGACTGAGGAAGAATTTGTAACTTTTCCATGAATATGATATATCTTATATGTACTCCAAAATAGAACACAAAAAATCCTCAATGGATTCGGAATGTAATACAACACTATGGTTTTGTTTATATTTTTGGCCTTAACATTCCATGGGTTCAACTATTTCGGTTTTTTCCTCCTCAATCTTAATTTGGTTTCAAAATTAAGAATTAAAATAAAAGCTACAACATCTGCATTTAAAATTTTTAATATACATTTTTATTATTCTAGCAACTTCATAAAATTCAATTAAAATTAAAATACGTCTATGAATAATAGCTGAAGCGGTGATACAAAATTGGTATCTATATATCTAGATGGTCAACAATGTATCTATATACCTGTATCTCTATCACATTGTAGATGGTCAACAATGTATCTATATATCTGTATCTCTATCATATTGTATATGGTCAACAATGTATCTATATATCTGTATCTCTATCACATTATTGATGGTCAACAATGTATCTATATACCTGTATCTCTATCACATTGTAGATGGTCAACAATGTATCTATATACCTGTATCTCTATCATATTATAGATGGTCAACAATGTATCTATATATCTGTATCTCTATCATATTATAGATGGTCAACAATGTATCTATATATCTGTATCTCTATCATATTATAGATGGTCAACAATGTATCTATATATCTGTATCTCTACTACATTATATATGGTCAACAATGTATCTATATATCTGTATCTCTATCACATTATAGATGGTCAACAATGTATCTATATATCTGTATCTCTGTCATATTATAGATGATTAACAATGTATCTGTATATCTGTATCTCTATCACATTATAGATGGTCAACAATGTATCAATATATCTGTATCTCTATCACATTATAGATGGTCAACAATGTATCTATATATCTGTATCTCTATCACATTGTAGATGGTCAACTATGTATCTATATATCTGTATCTCTATCATATTACAGATGATCAACAATGTATCTATATATCTGTATCTCTGTCATATTATAGATGATTAACAATGTATCTATATATCTGTATCTCTATCATATTATAGATGGTCAACAATGTATCTATATATCTGTATCTCTATCATATTATAGATGGTCAACAATGTATCTATATATCTGTATCTCTATCATATTATAGATGGTCAACACTATATCTATATACATGTATCTCTATCACATTATATATGGTCAACAATGTATCTATATATCTGTATCTCTACCACATTATATATGGTCAACAATGTATCTATATATCTGTATCTCTATCACATTATAGATGGTCAACAATGTATCTATATATCTGTATCTCTATCACATTGTAGATGGTCAACAATGTATCTATATATCTATATCTCTGTCATATTATAGATGATCAACAATGTATCTATATCTCTATGACATTATAAATGGTCAACAATGTATCTATATATCTGTATCTCTACCACATTATAGATGGTCAACAATGTATCTATATATCTGTATCTCTATCACATTATATATGGTCAACAATGTATCTATATATCTATATATCTATCACATTGTAGATGGTCAACAATGTATCTATATTTCTGTATCTCTATCATATATAGATGGTCAACAATGTATCTATATATCTGTATCTCTAATACAATATAGATGGTCAACAATGTATCTATATATCTGTATCTCTATCACATTATAGATGGTCAACAATGTATCTATTTATCTATATCTCTATCACATTATAGATGGTCAACAATGTATCTATATATCTATATCTCTATCACATTATAGATGGTCAACAATGTATCTATATATCTGTATCTCTATCACATTATAGATGGTCAACAATGTATCTATATATCTGTATCTCTGTCATATTATAGATGATTAACAATGTATCTGTATATCTGTATCTCTATCACATTATAGATGGTCAACAATGTATCAATATATCTGTATCTCTATCACATTATAGATGGTCAACAATGTATCTATATATCTGTATCTCTATCACATTGTAGATGGTCAACAATGTATCTATTTATCTATATCTCTATCACATTATAGATGGTCAACAATGTATCTATATATCTGTATCTCTATCATATTATAGATGGTCAACAATGTATCTATATATCTGCATCTCTATCACATTATAGATGGTCAACAATGTATCTATATATCTGTATCTCTACCACATTATATATGGTCAACAATGTATCTATATATCTATATCTCTACCACATTATATATGGTCAACAATGTATCTATATATATATCTGTATCTCTACCACATTATATATGGTCAACAATGTAACTATATATCTGTATCTCTATCACATTGTAGATGGTCAACAATGTATCTATATCTCTATTACATTATAGATGGTCAACAATGTATCTATATATCTGTATATCTATCACATTATAGATGGTCAACAATGTATCTATATATCTGTATATCTATCACATTATTTATGGTCAACAATGTATCTATATATCTGTATCTCTATCACATTATAGATGGTCAACAATGTATCTATATATCTGTATCTCTATTACATTATATATGGTCAACAATGTATCTATATATCTGTATCTCTATCACATTATAGATGGTCAACAATGTATCTATATATCTGTATCTCTATTACATTATATATGGTCAACAATGTATCTATATATCTGCATCTCTACCAAATTATATATGGTCAACAGTGTATCTATATATCTGTATCTCTATTACATTATAGATGGTCAACAATGTATCTATATATCTATATCTCTATCACATTATAGATGGTCAACAATGTATCTATATATCTGTATCTCTATCACGTTGTAGATGGTCAACGATGTATCAGCCAGAATCTATTTTGGTTACTTTGGGAAGGGTGGGGGGGGCTGTGAATGCCCCTCTGATAATCCTCACTATTGGAAGAATGAGGAATGCAAAACATAATTGAAAGTGATAAAGTGCCATATAGTGTGCTTTAAAATTAAATTATGTGCTTAATTGAAGGTATGTCTGACATTACTGTGCCTAGATTACGCTGTGCCTGTATGACCAGTGACAAAATACAAAATAAACGTGTGTCTAAAATAAATGTGCCTAACTGAATCGTGTTGAAATAAACTTTTTTCTCATTATCTGACTACTTAACAAAATCTTAGTCTAATCTTAAAATTAACTTAGATTAGCTTAATGTAATATAAATCGATAGATAACACGTCTAATGTAGGACATCTTCGTCCTATTACAATGTTTTAAAAACCCTTCTTCAATACATATTCTAAATCAGTGTCTCGTTTTGACAATTACTTTTTAAATAAATTTAGTTTTCATATTTATAGAAAAAGGTTTCTTGATGTACATTCCTTTATTTTGATTTATATGAAAAGTTGCATTTATACTCAAATATGTCTAGTAAATGTGTTTATATCGATTCTGTAGACTGAGGAAGAATTTGTAACTTTTCCATGAATATGATATATCTTATATGTACTCCAAAATAGAACACAAAAAATCCTCAATAAATTCGGAATGTAATACAACACTATGGTTTTGTTTATATTTTTGGCATGTACCTTAAAGTTTCATGGTTTCGATTTCGATTCTTTCCTCTCCAATCTCAAATAGGCTAGGCTGTTCCAGGTTAAATTGCGTTTTAAAATTTCAAATGGAAATAAAAGGTACATCTGCTGTTATAATTTAATATTCATTTTTATTATTCTAGCAACTTCATAAAATTCAATTAAAATTCCTTGACGTCTATGAATAATAGCTAATACCTTAAGTAGTAACATTAGATATAGCCTAGAATTTAATACAGGTTATACATAACGGTAAAGTTCATCATATGTCAGTCCTGCTAAGGTATCTTTTGTGGCTTTTAACAGACTTTCAAAAACCCTTCGCCACCATGGGGCCAACTCAAAGTAAAATGACCATTGCATTGAAACTGCGAGTAATTGACCGAGGTGTGGTTTTCTCTTCTGGATTGGCTCTACTCTAAGTAAAATGACCATTGCATTGAAACTGCTAAAGTAATTGACCGAGGTGTGGTTTTCTCTTCAGGATTGGCTCTACTCTAAGTAAAATGACCATTGTATTGAAACTGCTAAAGTAATTGACCGAGGTGTGGTTTTCTCTTCTGGATTGGCTCTACTCTAAGTAAAATGACCATTGCATTGAAACTGCTAAAGTAATTGACCGAGGTGTGGTTTTCTCTTCTGGATTGGCTCTACTCTAAGTAAAATGACCATTGTATTGAAACTGCTAAAGTAATTGACCGAGGTGTGGTTTTCTCTCCTGGATTGGCGACAGGCGATCAATGTTATTGTAACAGTCTATAATATACACAACAAAAAAAGTGTTGCACCCCCATATTAAAACCACTGGTACATCATAAAATGGAGAGCACCCGAAAGGGGTCTTGTAGAGCATTCTCCCATGGGGATTGGGGTTTTGATTCATTGTGGTTTCATTTGGCAAACAATCGCGCAAATGCAACAATGTGCACGAGAAAAGCATGAGGCATGAATTTTGCAAAATGCAGTATCTCCCTGTGGTAAAAAACGTGTATAAAAATCGTTGTTAGAAAGCCCAATCCATTCACACACAAAATGCCGGGTAGACGAATGTCAGAAGCTGTTAAGTGGAAGATTATTGGCCTGCCCAAAGCCGGGCATTCTTTCAAGGAGATTGCTAGAGGAGAGTGCACTGATCTGATGAAAGCAGATTTCTCCTGCATGTGGTGGATGGCTGAGTGAAGGTTTGGAGGCGTCGAAGCACAGCTTATGTACCAAGGAACATCATGCCAACGGTACCCTATGGATGTGGTTCAGTTATGGTATGGGGCTGCTTCTCATTTGATTGCAAGCTGGATTTGGTAACCATACAAGGGAATTTGACAGGGGCTCTCTACCTCCAGGAAGTTCTCGATCCAGCTGTTGTTCCGCATTTTGATGATCACACATTAGCCAGCAGACCCGTATTTATGGATGACAAGGCTAGGCCTCATCGCTCGAGAGCTGTCACCCAATTCATCCACAACAATGCTGTCCAGAACATCCCTTGGCAGCGATGAGTCCAGATCTTAATCCTCTGGAACATGTTCGGGACATTTTTGGGCGCAGGATTAAATCTCGCGACCATCTTCCACAGAACTTGCACCAACTGGAAGCAGCCTTGCACGAGGAGTGTCGTCAGATGCCCATGCAAACATTCCAATATCTTGTGAGGGGTATGAGGAGGAGACTGGAAGCAGTGATCCAAGTGCGAGGTGGAAGTACCTGATATTGACTGGTATTGATTCTCTGATCACCATTTGTGCTTTTTGACATCCCGTTAGAGCTCTGTCAACAATAAAATTTGAGTTCTCACCATCCTTTTTTGCATTTTCGTTTTCCTTAATTTACACCCTAATTTCTACACAGCATTCCCACATGCCATAAAGTCCAGATTTTCAAAACTTACGTTCATGTTACAGTCAATGATCCATTTTATTGATATTCACATACTCCTGGCCCAAATATTTATTCAGGTTTACATACACGAGTTAAACAGAACAGTACTATACCAAATAGTAGGGGGGCGCAACACTTTTTTGTTGTGTATATTACTTAGTTCATTCGGTCAACAAGACGGTTTGTTGCTGGGCTTTGTTCATTTCTGAATTGATTTCAAGTAAGGAGTTCCCTTCCTCGGTTGCTGTCTCAAGTACACTATAATAATATTTCGGAAAAGATGTCGACAGTATAAATAAAAGCGCTGATAATAGTTCTAATAGTTAAGATATTCTCTTTCTAAACGGGTGACCCAATCCTGTTTTATTATCCTAAATTTGTCAACGATCTTTTAGAAGAAAGTGTCAATTTAAATAGTGGCATTTATATCAAGGCTATCTGCAGGTTTCGGTACTGGCGTATGCTGACGACATAGCCTCACCAGCCTCAGATGAATGAAGCCAGTTTAGAAAAAATTTTAAGTGTACGTGATTTCTTTTGCAAAAAAAGTAAAAGGAAATTGTCCATAAACCCTTGCAAAACTACAATAGTACATTATAGAACCCCTTCAGTGCTGCCCCAATCGCAACATCAGAGCTTGCTAAGTCTGCTAGTCTAGCTTTAGGTCTATGGATTGATGAGTACTTTAATTTGAAGAAAGCAACATCAGAGCTTGCTAAGTCTGCTAGTCTAGCTTTAGGTCTATGGATTGATGAGCACTTTAATTTGAAGAAAGCAACATCAGAGCTTGCTAAGTCTGCTAGTCTAGCTTTAGGTCTATGGATTGATGAGCACTTTAATATGAAGAAAGCAACATCAGAGCTTGCTAAGTCTGCTAGTCTAGCCTTTAGGTCTATGGATTGATGAGCACTTTAATATGAAGAAAGCAACATCAGAGCTTGCTAAGTCTGCTAGTCTAGCCTTTAGGTCTATGGATTGATGAGCACTTTAATATGAAGAAAGCAACATCAGAGCTTGCTAAGTCTGCTAGTCTAGCCTTTAGGTCTATGGATTGATGAGCACTTTAATATGAAGAAAGCAACATCAGAGCTTGCTAAGTCTGCTAGTCTAGCCTTTAGGTCTATGGATTGATGAGCACTTTAATATGAAGAAAGCAACATCAGAGCTTGCTAAGTCTGCTAGTCTAGTCTAGAAATATAATTATGTCGTCCAAGCAAAGTACATTTTCTTGGTATAAAACTGTTTTAAATGATTAGTGTGATAAGTTATATGCACGGTCTGTTTATATACATTCATGTTCTGCTGTTATCTCATGTTTTACACGTGTCAGGAAACTGCACAAATTATTCCAGTAGTTGAAGATCAATTTTTAACTGATTTTGTTAAAATTTGTTTTAATTGTATTGTGTCTCATAAGTCTCCTTTAGATGGAAATCTCTGCGTTATAAAAAGTTGTGTATATATTTATATTTTATTTAAATGTTTACAAACGTTTTAGTGTCTCATAGACCAATAATGGTCAAAAAAGGCGTTACAAGTTGTATATATTCATGACATTTTACTGTGATATTTTTATTGTAATGGTTTTAGTGACACTTATTAATAAACTAAATTATTATTATTATTTTTTTACAATGTATTTTAATGATTTGAGGCACATATTTAAAAAACTAATTTATTGTTGTTATGGTTATAGATTAATGATCAATAACATCAATAACAACAAATTACTATACACTACTTAGAGGTCAATATATCAGGTTCCCCTATAATCTTGTAGTTCGGGTCATATGTTTAACTGGGGCTGAGATCGATCAGGACATTTCTCCACTATAGGTTTGTAAATTTAAGCACTTTTAGACTTTAAGATGTTTTTCCTGAAACACAGTTTGTCACATAAAGAAAAGGTTTTTCAGTAATCTATGAGACAGTTTATTATTTCTGAAGTGAAATAGGAATAATCACCTAGATATCACTTCAGAAGAGCGTCTTGATAGAGATTCTTGTACGGGAATAAAAACGTCGCAATCCCGGCAAATACCTTGCCAGTGATACAGATCGGAATGACTGACATGGAAAACCATCTCTCGATAATCGAAGACGGGTAGGCGTATACCACTGCTCTGGCAAAATTTACCTAACATAGCATGACTTCAGCCTACAAGGTGCAGAAAAGTAGGAAGTAAAACTCCTTTCATTTCATTTAATTTTTATTCCATATTGACGATGTGAAAGGTATGTTGAAACTGTTATGTGTATTCAAGATGCATAATATATATATTTTAATAAAATTATCCCTTTTCTGTCCATACAATTAGTTTAATAATCTCGTATATTGAAGACTATGCTGTACGATTTTAGCATAGATGTATATCGTTACGCTTTAGAAGTTGGTAGCAAATATTGTAGCCATTTTACAATTGGTCAAAGTCATTCAATAGGTTGGACTCAGGTCAACAAAACATTGTACAGTGTATGTCAATGATTATTTAGTCCGGTCATAGTTAAGAAATCCTCTTTAGGGTGGGATTTTGCATGCTAATTTTGGAATTTGATGTCTGAAATTTGCTTTATTTTCCAGCGTTTGTGAGATAATGAGGGATTTTATAGACGGAAGGATATTTCCTCAAATACCTTGATATCTGGATTCAAGATGATTAGTTTTAAAACGATTTGAGATTAATTATCAACCATTTTGATCTCGTTGACCTTTTGATCTTGTACTCTAGTATTAATCCGCTCTACGTATACAACTTAAACTATAATACTTTTAGTATTTTTTTTAGACACCCCTTTTTTTATTGAGATATATCGGATTATGGTCACTTGAAACATCTGTTTTTAAAAGGGATAATAGTACTTAGAAGGAACATTAAATTTGAAAATTTTAAACTTGGCCAATGAGAGCTCCATTAGTCAGTAAATATACCTGCTGTCATAAATAACGTAATAAATAAATAGATATCCTAAAAAGATAAAGAAATTATCCATGAAAATGCATTTGATTATTTTTGACTCATTTTGTATCAAGTTTTTTATTGAGATATATCGGATTATGGTCGCTTGAAACATCTGGGTTTTTTTTTTATGTGTAGTTTCGTTTCAGTCTGGCCTAACCTTAGTCTTGGTTTAATAATCTGTAAAATTGATTGAGCACAGAAGTAAACCAACTCGGAGATATGGTATCAAGGCAGGTAATTATTTTAATTTATTCATATCCATTCACCCTATCTTGTATTGAGCTCTATTCTAACAGTTCTATTTCTAATCACTCTACAATTGACTCATTGAACATTATTCTAACAGAGGTATTTCTATATCTCTCTACAATTAATGTATTGAGCACTATTTACAGTATAATTTCTATATAACTCTACAATTGATATATTGAACACTATTATAACAGTGGTGTTTCTATATCACTCTACAATTGACTTATTGAACATTATTCTAACAGAGGTATTTCTATATCACTCTACAATTGACTTATTGAACATTATTCTAACAGAGGTATTTCTATATCTCTCTACAATTGATGTATTGAGCACTATTATAACAGTGGTATTTCTATATTACTCTACAATTGATGTATTGAGCACTATTATAACAGTGGTATTTCTATATCACTCTACAATTGATGTATTGAGCACTATTATAACAGTGGTGTTTCTATATCACTCTACAATTGATGTATTGAGCACTATTATAACAGTGGTATTTCTATATTACTCTACAATTGATGTATTGAGCACTATTATAACAGTGGTATTTCTATATCACTCTACAATTGATGTATTGAGTACTATTTCATCAGTGGTATTTCTTTATCACTCTACAATTGATGTATTGAGTACTATTTCAACAGTGATATTTCTATATCCCTCTACAATTGTTGTATTGAGCTCTATTCTAACAGTGATATTTCTATATTACTCTACAATTGTTGTATTGAGCTCTATTTCATCAGTGATATTTCTATATTACCCTACAATTGTTGTATTGAGCTCTATTTTAACAGTGATATTTCTATATTACTCTACAATTGTTGTATTGAACTCTATTCTAACAGTGATATTTCTATATACCTCTACAATTGTTGTATTGAGCTCTATTTTAACAGTGATATTTCTATATTACCCTACAATTGTTGTATTGAGCTCTATTCTAACAGTGATATTTCTATATTACCCTACAATTGTTGTATTGAGCTCTATTCTAACAGTGATATTTCTATATTAAGCTACAATTGTTGTATTGAACTCTATTCTAACAGTGATATTTCTATATTACTCTACAATTGTTGTATTGAGCTCTATTCTAACAGTGATATTTCTATATCACCCTACAATTGTTGTATTGAGCTCTATTCTAACAGTGATATTTTATATTACCCTACAATTGTTGTATTGAGCTCTATTTTTAACAGTGATATTTCTATATTACTCTACAATTGTTGTATTGAGCTCTATTCTAACAGTGATATTTCTATATTACCCTACAATTGTTGTATTGAGCTCTATTTTAACAGTGATATTTCTATATTACCCTACAATTGTTGTATTGAGCTCTATTTTAACAGTGATATTTCTATATTACCCTACAATTGTTGTATTGAGCTCTATTCTAACAGTGATATTTCTATATTACCCTACAATTGTTGTATTGAGCTCTATTTTAACAGTGATATTTCTATATTACCCTACAATTGTTGTATTGAGCTCTATTCTAACAGTGATATTTCTATATTACCTACAATTGTTGTATTGAGCTCTATTTTAACAGTGATATTTCTATATTACCCTACAATTGTTGTATTGAGCTCTATTTTAACAGTGATATTTCTATATTACCCTACAATTGTTGTATTGAGCTCTATTCTAACAGTGATATTTCTATATTACCCTACAATTGTTGTATTGAGCTCTATTTTAACAGTGATATTTCTATATCACCCTACAATTGTTGTATTGAGCTCTATTTTAACAGTGATATTTCTATATCACCCTACAATTGTTGTATTGAGCTCTATTCTAACAGTGATATTTCTATATTACCTACAATTGTTGTATTGAGCTCTATTTTAACAGTGATATTTCTATATTACCCTACAATTGTTGTATTGAGCTCTATTCTAACAGTGATATTTCTATATCACCCTACAATTGTTGTATTGAGCTCTATTCTAACAGTGATATTTCTATATTACCCTACAATTGTTGTATTGAGCTCTATTTTAACAGTGATATTTCTATATTACCCTACAATTGATGTATTGAGCACTATTTACATTTAATTCCAATGAGAGATGTTACAATAGTTAAAAGAAAAAATGGGATAAGTTTTGGAGACATCAAAGGTTCGAAATCCACGGAATAATGCCTCGTTGACACTCTCAGTACTGTTCACAGTTCTAGTTATCTTTTTTTTCTTATATCGATCAAAACTTTATAAAAACAGTTATAAACCCAGATGTGTGACTATTGATACAGGTTTATACGATCGAAGAAACCCTGTCAATTGATATATTGATTAAACCACCTGACTAATAGACTAACAGGCTCCGTCACACCTTTGTTTTATCAGCTACCTGTGTTTGCAAACGATGAACACAAAACTGATTAATCAACAAACTTGGTCGATCTCCATTGAAGACGGACAGCAAATAATAACGAAGCGAAAATGTAATCTTTTTATATTTCGAATATAGTATACTATACTTGTATTATAAATATAATTCAAAGCTCCAAATCTCGATAAATATTTCTTTAAAAAGCTGATATTAATACTTTCAGAAGTTCGTGACGCCCTAAACTTTGAAGAAAATGGCTTTAATGAAGAAACATATTCTTGTTTATTGTCTGATCATCGCCACTCTGCTTTGTCTGAAGTAAGTTTTTAAAGATACCGGTGTTAAAGTAAGTAGGAGTGTTAAAGTTAGTAGAAGTGTTAAAGTCAGGAGGAGTGTAATAGTAATTAAAATTGTTAAAATCAGTACAAGTGTTAAAGTACAAGTGTTAAAGTAAGTAGGAGTATTAACGTAGATAGAAGTTTTAAAGTAATATAAGTGTTAAAGTAAGTAGGAGTAATAAAGTAAGTCGGGATGTTAAAGTAAGTAGGAGAGTATTAACGTAGATAGAAGTTTTAAAGTAATATAAGTGTTAAAGTTAGTAGGAGTAATAAAGTTAGTAGGAGTGTTAAAGTAAGTAGGAGATATTAACGTAAGATAGAAGTTTTAAAGTAGTAGGAATGTTAAAGTAGTAGAGGTAATAAAGTAAGTAGGAGTGTTAAAGTAAGTAGGAGGTTAAAGTAGATAGAATGTTATATAAAGTAATATAGAGTGTTAAAGTAAGTAGGAGTGTTAAAGTAAATGGAAGTGTAATAAGTAATTAGGAGTGTTAAAGTGAGTAGAAGGGTTACAGTAAATGGAAGTGTAATATAGTAATTAGGAGTGTTAAAGTGAGTAGAAGGGTTACAGTAAATGGATGTGTAATACAGTAATTAGGAGTGTTAAAGTGAGTAGAAGGGTTACAGTAAATGAATGTGTAATACAGTAATTAGGAGTGTTAAAGTGAGTAGAAGGGTTACAGTAATCGAATGTGTAATACAGTAATTAGGAGTGTTAAAGTTAGTAGACGTGTTACAGTAAATGAATGTGTAATACAGTAATTAGGAGTGTTAAAGTGGGTAAAAGGGCTACAGTAAATGAATGTGTAATACAGTGATTAGGAGTGTTAAAGTGAGTAGAAGGGTTACAGTAAATGGAAGTGTAATACAGTAATTAGGAATGTTAAAGTGAGTAGAAGGGTTACAGTAAATGGAAGTGTAATACAGTAATAAGGAGTGTTAAAGTAAGTAGAAGGGTTACAGTAAATGAATGTGTAATACAGTAATTAGAAGTGTTAAAGTGAGTAGACGGGTTACAGTAAATGAATGTGTAATACAGTAATTAGGAGTGTTAAAGTGAGTAGAAGGGTTACAGAAAATGGAAGTGTAATAGAGTAATTAGGAGTGTTAAAGTGAGTAGAAGGGTTACAGCAAATGGAAGTGTAATACAGTAATTAGGAGTGTTAAAGTGAGTAGACGGGTTACAGTAAATGAATGTGTAATACAGTAATTAGGAGTGTTAAAGTAAGTAGAAGGGTTACAGTAAATGAAAGTGTAATACAGTAATTAGGAGTGTTAAAGTAAGTAGAAGGTTACAGTAAATGAATTTGTAATACAGTAATTAGGAGTGTTAAAGTGAGTAGACGGGTTACAGTATATGAATGTGTAATATAGTAATTAGGAGTGTTAAAGTGAGTAGACGGGTTACAGTAAATGAATGTGTAATACAGTAATTAGGAGTGTTAAAGTGAGTAGACGGGTTACAGTAAATGAATGTGTAATACAGTAATTAGGAGTGTTAAAGTGAGTAGAAGGGTTACAGTAAATGGAAGTGTAATACAGTAATTAGGAGTGTTAAAGTGAGTAGAAGGGTTACAGTAAATGGAAGTGTAATACAGTAATTAGGAGTGTTAAAGTGATTAGAAGGGTTACAGTAAATGGAAGTGTTAACGTAAGTAGAAGTGTTAAAGTAAGTAGAAGGGTAACAGTACGTAGGAGTGTTAAAGTAAGTAGGAGTGTTAAAGTAAGTAAGAGTGTTAAAGTAGGTAAGAGTGTCAAAGTAAGTAAGAGTTTTAAAGTGAGTAGAAGGGTTACAGTAAGTAGGAGTGTTAAAGTAAGTAGGAGTGTTAACGTAAGTAGAAGCGTTAAAGTAAGTAGAAGGGTAACAGTAAGTAGGGTGTTAAAGTAAATAATGATGTTAAAGTAAGTGGACGTGATAAAGTAAATAACGGTGTTAAATAGAGTAAGATAAGTAAGATTAATATAAGTTTGATTGTTATATATTATCTCTTTTAAAACAACAGCTGGAATCACATGGTCCAAATCATTATTATTGTCAACTCTGTTAACTTTACAGTTATTTCATTCTATTTATATTTTCATAATTTATGTACGCTGCTTGTTTTAAGCATGACATTGTATTTTCTGTTGAATCCCCCCCCCCCCCCACGAAAGAAAGGAATTCATACTGATTGGACACAACATCAAAGTGTTTAAATTATAATGTTTCTATTTTAGAATCCTGCATTCACTGAAGTTTCTTCCCAACATTGAACCAAAACCGTTCTACAGTCAAACTACGCCAAAAAATAAACTGATATTACCTGGAAGACTAACACCTTCTCTGGAAGGAAATGATCTAAAACATAGTGAAGATATATTTAATAAGTTTATCTCCGAGAATGTGATATACGTTAAAGACCCTAATGCTGACAACTATTTTATAGATGGTGAGAGGGAAATATTGGGGGAGGGCGATGTCAAGGATATTCGTGATCTTCCTAGTGCTGATAATTCTACCATTTCAACCAACAAAATAGTGTTTAACCAATCTGACTCGATCAATGTGAAGATACAACTATTCAATGGATTCGGTCAGCTTGTGAAGCGAGGTGGTGATGACATCCGAGTGTGGATTACGGGGAAGAACTACAAGACCGGTGCGGATGTTTACGATCTGCACAATGGGACCTATACGGCTACGACTAGAGCCTACTGGACCGGTGAAGCACAAATACACGTCTCCATAGCTTATACACGTGAAGAAATAAGAATTCTGTTACGAAGTCGACGCGAGTCAAAAGTACTACGGTATTCTGTGGGGAGATTTTTTCGAGATGGCGACGTTTTTATGACACTGTGTTCGCCTTTTCATGATATACCACTATATCCACGAGTATGTAACTTAACCAACTTTAATCTCAATCCATATTATTGTGGACAACCAAACTCGACAAAAGTTACTTGTTCTGATTTACGGATATTGCATACCATAAATTATAGTAAACAACGTATGAATGAGTTGGAGAGGCGATTATTATCTCGGTAAGCTATATAATTATCACATTGGTCAATAATAGACGACTGATAAAGCTTTAGTTTCGAACAAGGGTGGGTCTGGTTAATGAAAGTAAACGAAGTGATTATAGAATTTTAAATTGAGGGGGTCGGGAAAACGACAATTCTTGCCATGACCATGCTGTAAACAAAGTAATTTGGTATTTTATTGTTTGTTTGAAAGACCACAGATTGTATTTTTTATTCTATGTCTTCGCCTACAGGGTAAACAGAGTCAATGAAATAAAATCAAAAATTATTAATATTAACAAAGGTAAGTTAACGTATTGTTTCTTCTTGATTGATATTTAAAAATGATCGTAAAATTCCTAAATTTATTTTTTCAAGCAACCTACACTCTCAACACGCCAACCACGTCCTCCAGCGTCACCACCTCGATGACCCCAGAATACATTGTTTGTCGAAATATGCATTATTTCAATGTTATATTATTGTCATTAATATATAGCTTATATAAAATACAGAAATTCATGCTATTTTTTTTTATTTTCCATTTAAATAATTCTATAACCAGATAATACAGTAATATTTCAAATCGATATTTTATAATTTAAGGTCAGAATGTGAATTTACCCACCTGTGGTTCCTACAATTCAAGATTAACATGGACGAACACAGCTCCTCTGGGTTATTTTCATAACAACAAATGGTATCCTTCATTCTGTCAAGGGCAAATAACTCGTCAGAGACTATTGCGCTGTATTCGTAATTTGACAGTATATCTTGTTGGGGATTCGACAGTGCGACAAATATTTCAGTCGTTTTTGAGACTAACAGATTGTACTAATACCACATTCCTTGGAAACCCACCATATGATAGAGCACATCGATACTGTGATGTCTCAGACAGTAATTTTCGTATTGAATATGGCATCCACGGCCTACCGTATTCCATGGTTCGAACGCCTGATCTAATAAATCAAACAAAGGCGATCGGGTTTCATTTAGACGAGATAAAATGGAGCCCGAATAAAGACAAAATGTTTGTTATGATCCATCTGTACGCTCATTTTCTATTTTTTCATACAAGTTTATTTGAAGCAAGAGTGCGGTCATTAAAGGCTCCGTTAACCAGACTTTTAAACAGATATCCCAAAATCAAAATATTTATAAAAGGACCCCACGCTTTTACAGAAGCCGATTTTAAACCAATAGTAAAAAGCGATTATTTTGGAAAAGTTTATAGAAGAATCTTACTGAAAGAACTTTTTGAATTTCGTGATCGAGTCTACTATCTAGACTATTGGGATATGGCAGTGTCCAGTGGAAATAGACTGTTACATCCAGTCAAATCTTTTGTAGATGAAATGGTCAGGTTGTTTTTAAACCTGGCATGTGACATCTGATTAGGTTCACGATACAATACGTCAGTATTGCATTATCTGCTTAAAAATAAATAAAAATCTACAGATAGTTGATTGTTACATTTATCTGGGCATGTTGCTGACAGGATTAGACTACAGTAAAATGGCACAACATGTTTCCTAGGCAGCCTCAAGAGCCCTAGGTTTAGTTATCGCCGAGACAATGAAGCTTCGTAGGTTTACCATACAGTACTTATACTAGGCTGTTGGATAGTCTAGTATATCCAATGTTAAGCTATGGTGCCGCTATTTGGGGGATAAAGAATTTAACTGTATCGGAGCAGTTCAGCATAGATCATGTAGGTATTTCTTAGGCGTAGGCAAATATGCACCAAACACGGCTGTGAATGGATAGCAAACCTTCTGAATATGACAATTGGCCAAAAAGAATTAAGAACTATTTAAATGAAATAGGTCTATGGGAATATTTTAGTGAAGAACTATCGGAAGGTCGTTTGTTAAACTATATGTTTACCATGCGATATTTTAAAAGATGGAACAATGATGTCCAACGTAGCAATGCAGAACGTGGCAGTGGGAGAAATAAGCTACACACCTACAGATAATTCAATCATGTATAGGGCGTGGAAGCCTATGTTTTATATAATATAACCCCAGCTCTAGCTAAATTTAGAATTGATGTTGCCCCAACTTAAAGATGAATAGCATTATCTTTGTTAATGTCCTTTATATACACATATTCGCTCAGACTTCTTGGATTTTAATCGTAATTTCTGTGTTAATTTTGATTCATTATCTGATCGTGATTAAAGGTCTGTAATTCTGTCTGATAGTAAAATTGGCAAGAAAAGAGCTAAAGCTTGCTATGATATTCAAGATAAGAAAACACTGTTTGTATATTTCTAATTAAATATTTAATCCCTTTTTACTTTTTTTACTTACTTTTCATTTTATTCATGCATTTTTATATTGATTTTTTTATGGTGGTACTGTGATATTTTGACTGTTTCTCATAATTCTTATATTTAAATATTCAAATATATTTTGTGTTTTTAAAATTTCAAATTGGTGAGACGTAGATAAATAAATACATTTTACATTTTTTAAGTTTATGACCAACCTAGACTAAAAAAACACAAAAAGCTGAAAAGCAGCATTTCTACTGCACACTAGCTCAACATCTAGCTAAATATATTTTCAAAAACACATTTAAAATCTGACTCCCCTGTCAATGTTAGCTAGTTATATGTTCAAATAATTTGACGATCGTGTACATATTACTTTCCGAGTCTCCTTGTAATATAATTGCTATTTTCCGTTAAAGAACATTGTCTAATTAAGTCAAGTATCTTCCTTGTTCCCAACAAGCGAATCACAAAGCACGAATTCCACAAGTGTGAGGGGTCCATTACACAAGTTAAACCATTATAAATGTTATGTTATTATCGACATCGGGGAACTACATGAAACAGGAAGATCTGGTGTTACTTCTGTAACTGTAACGTATACCACCCACGGAATCTCAAACTCTGGAAGCTTAGATAAAGACAGAATTGTTAAGAAAAAGCCAATCAAATGTAACGTTTCTGAATGTAACGTTTATTGTTGATATTGGTAGATAGACGGTGTCTCTGGAGGTTCAGAAAATATAACACAGGAACTGAAACAATTGTATATATATTTACACATTAGGAACTTCTCAAAACTACTACTACAGAATTATATCACTTCTCCTCTATATTTTGGCATATCTTTTTAGAACAGCAGTCAACTCCCAATTCCCTCTTTCTAACCAGTACTATTCTTATATCTCTCTATCTGACCAACACCAGTCACCTTTCGTGTCTAAATTAGGCTGACCGGTGGTATATCAGTAACTAATCCGTGCCAAATATATTAATAGTTACTAATAGTAAATGGATCAGGTTACACTTATGCTTGATATATAGATTTTTAGAAGGAGGTATGATGGCTCACCCTCCAAATGCTGCAAGCTGATTTGAGAAGGAGAGGCCCTTCCTTCAAATGCTACAAGGCCCTCAGTCGGAAATATCATGTCTTACTGACATCGCACTGAATAATATCGTCCACGAAATGTCTGGAACTCCCTACGGATTAATAGTATATTGCTTTTATTGTTATAGATGTTCGTACCTGAAATAAAACTATATGGTGAAATAAAGCGAGTACAGCAGTCTATAAGACGTCAAAAAGGTCGTCACCACCAACTTCTGGGGTAAATTTTGAAGGATCCATATTGTCGATACAGGAAATTATTTAGTATGTGCAGTTTGCTACAGGCTGTGCGCGTTAAAGATCCCTCAACAGTTGGAAATCGCAAAAAAGAGAAGACTACTACCGCCGTCCTGGCAAAGTTACTCTCATTGCGCATTGCCTGGCGTTGTCCGTCTTCATTAGCCCATAAGCTGTAAAAGAGTAGGACGTAAAACTCCATTCAGTTCATTTCAAAGATCTCGCTGATATTCAGATGCGTTGAACATAATATTCTATATTATATATGATGAAATTTAACTTTTGGCTGTAGTTCTGACCATTATTAGATACCGACACTTTATAACCTGTCACAGTTTCATCCGGTCTCGGATTTTCAGGATAAAGTTCTCTTCAACACTCAAATATCAATGCCATATGAAATGTATGGTGGGAAAATACATTACAATTTGAGGTTAGCATTATCTAATCACAACTGACGAGGAAGTCAAATTTAAAATGTTTAATTGAAATAGTAGATTCACACTGTTTATTTCGCTACCAAGATTGGTAGTGTACAGTAGACATGCTGCTATTTAGTATTCTGTGTTTTTTAACTGTTGATTTTGGATGCAGCCAGCCAGGTAAATATTTATACTATCTTATCGGGGTCTATTCTGTCCAAGAATACTTCGTTACGTTTTCAACCATGTACTTGCATGTTTCCAATACAAGAAAAGTACCAGTGTCCCCTCTTTGGGGTGGGGGGGGGCTGGATGAATAAGGTTTGCTTTTTGTTACTATTTAATTTCCCCATCTCTTTCATTATCATCCGATTAACAAATTGTACCGTGACCACGTGACGGAACGGAAATTGGTTTAACTAACGTAATCGGTGGAAGTGTGGAGAGTTCTATGGTGAGAGAGTGAGCTATAAAAAATATGTGTGTCAAGAACTTCAGAGTATGAAAGTTAGATTAAATGTAAATGGGTGAAAAGAAATATATTATCTATTTATCTTTACATATATTTACATATATTTAGAAAAGACTTAAAAGTCCTTCTATTTCACTTCTTTTTGTTTCGTTACTAGGAGATATTAACTCAGTTATTGTTACCAATTTAAGACAAGGTCCTGATTACTTCGATCAACAGTTTATATTCGACTGTTCTTTTCAAAATCCTTATCCGTCTTATTCATTCGTATACAAGGCAACATGGTAAGTTCTTATTAGCTAAACTAGAGATGAAAATCAGTAGGAGGGTACCATCTGAATAGAACTATCTAATGTATCGAATCCGATTGATATAATATATTAGATAGTGAGATGTTATGACAACACACTTAGTTTTTATTCTCACTAAAATGAAGATATCCATGTTTGTTTTTGTGTTTTTCTCCCAGGTACCATCAATGATCTGATATTCTTTTTCTAATTATTTTGTGTCCCCATAGCAACAAAGGGTAACTATTATCCATGCTAACGATATTCAAAGTGATAAACAATACACTAATAATGGAACCCAGAAGTTTCTCTTTCATCTGAATAGAACATGTTGGACTTTATTTTTATATTTATTCTTATAAAATTTTGATATTCTTGGTTATTTTGTGACCCATAGCAACAAATTGTTATTATAATCCATGCTTACCTATCAGAAACGATATTAAAAGTTTTAAAACAATCCAGATTTGATTCTGATTGGATGAAATATTTGAATTTAAGATGGAGTTTAGTAATTGACCAATCAGATGACTGGAACACTAAAGTCATCTTAACTTAGCTTTTAATGATAATTCCATAGATGAATTGATTGTTAAAATATGACTTAACTTCCAAAAGGAGTTGCAAATTTCTTTGGTAGATCATGACTGACCCTGAGAAAAAAAGACAAAACGAATCCTCTATTATCCTCATGCTATTGTGAAATTTATAAACTTTCGTCCGTTAAGGTGGATTTTGTTGATATTACATGCGACAACATCAAAGTAGTCGTATATTGCGATCGTACCTGGCCGTCGACAATTGGTTTGTGAATACAATCAGCACTATTCCTATATCAGATTTTTTAATGCAATTTGGTACGATTAATTGTATTGATGGGATCTGGTCGAATTTGATTATTTTTCCATGAGTCTTTTCTGAGTTATTGCCTTGACCTGACGCCTCAGTCAAGTTTTAATATGTATTGTATCAGTGTTATTATTTACAATAGGTATGTGGACAATGTGATGGTATACGAGTCGAACTACACAGATTATAATGATGTCAATAAGATCAGAAGTTTAACCGATACCAGGTTAAGAGAGAGTAATATCACAACACTGGGCTTTCAGGTAACATTGTATCAATATGTCAGCTTTTCAAATAAACACATCACTTTATAGGCCCCTGCCATTTCAATTTAAATATAGAAAACAAACTTCCTGTAATAAACTACAGATATTTTAATAAATTACTTAATTAATCGGTAAGATACATATATACTGATCGCCTTGCTATTACTTAATTAATCGGTAAGATACATATATACTGATCGCCTTACTATTACTTAATTAATCGGTAAGATACATATATGCTGATCGCCTTGCTATTACTTAATTAATCGGTAAGATACATATATACTGATCGCCTTACTATTACTTAATTAATCGGTAAGATACATATATACTGATCGCCTTGCTATTGCTTAATCAATCGGTAAGATACATATATACTGATCGCCTTGCTATTACTTAATTAATCGGTAAGATACATATATACTGATCGCCTTGCTATAACTTAATTAATCGGTAAGATACATATATACTGATCGCCTTGCTATTACTTAATTAATCGGTAAGATACATATATACTGATCGCCTTGCTATTACTTAATTAATCGGTAAGATACATATATACTGATCGCCTTGCTATAACTTAATTAATCGGTAAGATACATATATGCTGATCGCCTTGCTATTACTTAATTAATCGATAAGATATATATATACTGATCGCCTTGCTATTACTTAATTAATCGGTAAGATACATATATACTGATCGCCTTGCTATTACTTAATTAATCGGTAATATACATATATACTGATCGCCTTGCTATTACTTAATTAATCGGTAAGATACATATATGCTGATCGCCTTGCTATTACTTAATTAATCGGTAAGATACATACATACTGATCGCCTTGCTTTCACTTAATTAATCGGTAAGATACATATATACTGATCGCCTTGCTATTACTTAATTAATCGGTAAGATACATATATACTGATCGCCTTGCTATTGCTTAATCAATCGGTAAGATACATATATACTGATCGCCTTGCTATTACTTAATTAATCGGTAAGATACATATATACTGATCGCCTTGCTATTACTTAATTAATCGGTAAGATACATATATACTGATCGCCTTGCTATTGCTTAATCAATCGGTAAGATACATATATACTGATCGCCTTGCTATTACTTAATTAATCGGTAAGATACATATATACTGATCGCCTTGCTATTACTTAATTAATCGGTAAGATACATATATACTGATCGCCTTGCTATTACTTAAATAATCGCTAAGATACATATATACTGATCACCTTGCTATTACTTAATTAATCGTTAAGATAAATATATACTGATCGCCTTGCTATTACTTAATTAATTGGTAAGATACATATATGCTGATCGCCTTCCTTCCACTTAATTAATCGGTAAGATACATATATACTGATCGCCTTGCTATTACTTAATTAATCGGTAAGATACATATATACTGATCGCCTTGCTATTACTTAATTAATTGGTAAGATACATATATGCTGATCGCCTTCCTTCCACTTAATTAATCGATAAGATATATATATACTGATCGCCTTGCTATTACTTAATTAATCGGTAAGATACATATATACTGATCGCCTTCCTTCCACTTAATTAACCGGTAAGATACATATATACTGATCGCCTTCCTTCCACTTAATTAATCGGTAAGATACATATATACTAAGAATAAATACTAAGATACATAGACCGTGGTTTAATAATGAATGCCATCAAGAGAGGCGAAAATACAGAAAAGCAAAACGACTGTATAAATCTCACAAAACACATGACACAAAACAAACTCTAAAAATGCAAGAAAAACAATATAAAAGTATTTTGGATAAGAACATTAAAACACATAGGGGAGATCTTGCCAAAAACATAAGGGGGTTGTACTCTAAATACCCAAAGGAATATTGGAAAATTTTGAATCGTACATGCCAAAGAAAGAAAACGTACAATCTACCACTACATACTGCACATAATTATTTTAAAAGTTTAAACTTAGTAGAAACAGACAATATCCTTTTAAGCTCACTTTTAGACAATAAAGAGTTAGATAATGAAATTTTAGACAGCGAAATTACCGAAAAAGAGATTCTCGATACTATTAAAACGTTAAAAACTGACAAATCACCAGGGGGAGATCTCATCCTTAATGAATATCTAAAGTGTACAAATATGGTTATGCTACCTATATTTTTGAAACTATTTAATCGAATCTTGAATTCAGGGGTTATACCCACATCATGGGTTGAAGGCAATATCATACCACTGTATAAAAACAAAGGCGATCCTACAAATCCCAAATCATATAGACCAATCACTCTCCTCTCATGTTTAGGAAAATTGTTCACCTCAATTCTAAATAACAGATTAACCAAGTTTGCTGAGAACCAAACAGGATTTAGAAAAGGCCGTTCAGTTCTTGATAACATTTTTGTAATATTCTCAATTTACAGTATCATAAACTCTAATAAAAACAAATTCTTTTGTGCATTCGTAGACTTCAAAGCCGCATTTGATAGCGTTTGGAGGGCTGGACTGTGGCAAAAACTTATTAACAGCGGAGTTCGTGGTAAATGTTTTGAGGTTATTTTTAATCTGTATAGTTCAATAAAATCTAGAGTTGTAATTCAAACTCAGTCATCGGGACTTGTTCTTATGTAAAAATAGGTGTACCTCAAGGTGAAAACTTATCTCCTTTCCTTTTTTTCTATCTATCTTAATGATTTAAGCAATTTTTTTGGAAGAAAGTAATTCGAACGGCCCTCGAAATCATAAAAAAATGAATTAGAACTTCGCCTTGGTATCTTTCTGAAACTCTTTAGTATTCTTTTTGCAGACGATACCTGCTTATTATCTGAAAATTCCAAAGTTTTTACAACCCCAAACCCTTGATTTATTCTCTGTCTACTGTAATAAAATGGCTTTTAAAAATGTAAATATAGAGAAAACAAAAGTACTTATATTTGGGCAAGGGAGACAACTACAAAATCTACGTTTTTCACCATAAAAAACCCCACGATCTAGAAATAGAAAAATGAATTTAAATATCTGGGTTTTTGATTTTCCCCAAAAAACAGGTAGCTTCTTAAAAGCGCGGAAAGTTTTTGCGGGGATAGAGCGACGAAGGCGATGTATGCTGTTTTTAAAAAAAATGTAGATACCATAATTTACCAATAGACTGTCAACTCAAATTTTTTTGATAGTATTTTTTAAAACCAAAATTTTTAATTTACGCATGTAAAAATCTGGGGCTTCGAAAATCTAAATATTATAAAAACAAATCCATCTAAAACTTTGTAAATATATTCTACATATCAAGGACTAAACCCCCAAAAATTACATGGTAAAACGGCGAGCTTGGTAGACATCCGTTAAATATTGAAATAAAGGTACGAATGATAACTTTTTTGGGCTCGATTAAAAAACAAGTGAAGACACAAAATTAAGCTCTATTATATAAAAATTTAAATTACTACATCGATTAAACTTCAGCTCAATAAAAAAACAAATGGCTAAATCACATAAAAAAATATCCTTGATGATTGTGGGGCTAAGTTATATCTGGATAGACCATCAGTTCCCTAATATTTCATGGCTGAAAAAAAAAAATTAAAAATATATTAATAGATCAATTCTCCCAAACCTGGCACAGTGATTTACATAAAATCCCCAAAAAACACTCAATTACAGACTATTCAAACATAAAAATGGAACTTGAGCTATACTTACTAAAAAATAAAAAAAAAGAAAAAAAAAATAATACTCTGTAAATTCGGAACTTCAAATTCACCCTTACCAATAGAAACTGGTAGATGGCTAAAAAAACAACCGACAAGATAGAATATGCCCATTATGTGATAGAAAAAAAAATTGGAGATGAATATCATTATATTTTCACTTGCTCTCATTTTTTACAATATACGATTCCAATATCTCCCGAATACTTATAAAAAAATATAACAATACCATAGCTTTTCCCCAAATATATTTAATTTCAAACAATGCAGCAAACTTAATAAACTATGTCAATTTATATTCAAAATACTTCAAAACTTTCAATCACCAATATCATTTTAATGTATTAAATGTAAATTAATGTATATCTGAATTTCTGTGAATTATTACTGATCTCTATCGATTATTGTATATATGAATTGTATATATTACTCACTCTATTGTATTTTGTATGGTATTCAATTGAATTTCTTTTAACAGCTAACTTTGCTGTAAAGAATAAAGTTCTGTTCTGTTCTGATCGCCTTGCTATTACTTAATTAATCGGTAAGATGCATATATACTGATCGCCTTGCTATTACTTAATCAATCGGTAAGATACATATATACTAATCGCCTTGCTATTACTTAATCAATCGGTAAGATACATATATACTGATCGCCTTGCTATTACTTAATCAATCGGTAAGATACATATATACTGATCGCCTTGCTATTACTTAATTAATCGGTAAGATACATATATACTGATCGCCTTGCTATTACTTAATCAATCGGTAAGATACATATATACTGATCGCCTTGCTATTACTTAATTAATCGGTAAGATACATATATACTGATCGCCTTGCTATTACTTAATTAATCGGTAAGATACATATATACTGATCGCCTTGCTATTACTTAAATAATCGCTAAGATACATATATACTGATCGCCTTGCTATTACTTAATTAATCGGTAAGATACATATATACTGATCGCCTTGCTATTGCTTAATAAGTCGAGATAGAGATTTTAAATTGCCACTACGTTCATATAAACTATTCAAATGTTGGATCAATACGTTTCGTATGATTTCTGGTATAAAGGCAAAAATGCTTTGAATTTCACAAGACCAATTGCCAAAACATACATTCGTAAAATGCCGTCGAGTCCGCGTTTAGATTAAAAGAAGTTGGTAAATTTAAAGCACCTGCTACTTGGTGTAATGAGTGACTTCATAAATAACTGGATTATAATTATACAAATTACTACTTCAGACAGATATACGACAGCTCGTAGTTAAACTTTTGTTGTTCGGGGGGGGGGGGGGGAGTAGTATATCCGGAGGGCCATTTTTGTCTTCAATCCCGCCCCCACCCCTGTAGATTCGGACCCGGATATACAAGACAAGGTTTATCGAAGTCATTAATGTCACATGCATTTAAATAAAAGTATAATTGAAGTAAATTCAACGTAACTATACTGACACGATATCTTAGAACCAGTGTTTTTCTCTACAGTATTAATATTCTACCGAAGTTTAACATTTTATAAATTTGAAATTTTTATTTTAGCTTCACTGTGATATAAGAGTTGTCTCAGAAACCCGTGGTCGTCGGATTTCCCTGCTGTCAACTAGTAAAAAGAAGTTTATTGGAATGATAGTGAGTTTTTATATTCCCACATTTTTTTTTTTATAACTATAACAATTTTTACCTTCAGCATTCATGATTGTATAACTTATCGATCATTTATTACCCAGGTTGATAGATCCGTTATAAATATAAAAGAAGGAGAAACGGCAACTATAAAGATTCGGTCAACAGTTCCTATTGGCTGTGATGAGCCTAGCGGGTGTTCATTCGCAATAATTGCTGATATACCCTGGGACGAGGAAGAGGCATGTGAACCGACTCCCACAGCCAATGGTATGTGTGGTATCAATTTTAATACTTCAAAATGGGAAACGTGGCATGAATTAAATATCACTTCAACTGTAACTGAAGATTATGGACAAGAGTTTATCCAAAAGAAAGTATTTCTAAGGACCGAAGATTCACATATTGGACAACGTATCTGGGAAAATTACGTTCTCGAACCAGTAACGGTAAGAATTGGAACTTTAAACAAGATAATCGAGAATATTCATTAGAATTCAATCTATGATAGTCTTCATAAACATCACCTTAATATCACCTTGATATCACCTTAATATCACCTTAATATCACCTTATTTTGTTTTCATTTGAATGCCTGGTAGAAATAAGAAGAATCCGCTTCATTGCTTTGTTTTCGAAATATTTTAGGATCAGGGTAAAATCTGAATTTGATGTCTATTGCATCTGCAATCGATTGATTTAGCCTTTTTGTCATTTCCGGTTAAAGTTTTTCAGTATAAGCCAAAACTTCAATAGCCTATATCTCGCAACCTTTACCTTTTGTGGCCTTGTGACCCTAAAAAAAGTTGTAGTCTCTGTCGAGATAAATTCAATGAAAATTATTTACCGACTTCTGTAGTAACTGTGCGTTATTTTAAGATATTTGAACTATCAGAAAAAGAATAGAACAAACTCTCTCTGCAGACTTCCTTAAAGACTTCTAAGAACCTTGGCGAAAATTTTGAGTCAGAGATAATACAGTCTTTTGGTGACATTTCAACACGTAAACAGAACAAATCATCAACTGGGGAATACATTTGATTTGTCTTGGACAGATAATTGTTATTTACTTTCAGATCAATATAGCCAAGAATACATCAATCATTGAAAGGAAGTTTTGTCTAATGATAGCCACACTGTTATTTGTGGATTTCTACGATACCATGGATTCCTTCATTTCCATCTAGTAACATGTTTTTAAATTAGTATTTAATGGGCAATATTATAGAAGATAGGGAGTTTTTGCCCTACTCGACCACAAACTGGTTACTAGACAGAAAAACTGACATAAAAAAACATGGCAAAACGTGACAGTATCTAGGACAAGGCACACCAATAAGCGAAATCTACTATTAATACTAATCGATAATTAGAATAGAGCCATATATAGCACAGAGTGGACCCTTGCTAATTTGCTACAGTAAATTGCAAGACTGTAAACCAGCATAAAGAATGCTATTGTTATTGTAATGAGGTTTTCTATAGATTTTTTTTTTCGGGGACACTGAATTTATCGATTTGCACCACTTAAAGTTTCAAACAAAAGTCGGTGATCCCTTCTCTTCAAAACGTATCTTGTTTGCATTATATTGGTCATAGTTTCGTTTATTTGGATATGCACATTTTAATGATATTCTTATTTAGCTACTCCAGACCCTTCAATCTGACTGGTACATTCTACATGTTACAAATGGATAATGTGGAGGTCCAGGTGCAAGTAACGGACTGTACTGAATCTAGATATTGTATTTGCGGTGTTGTTGTTAGAGTAGGAAGAACTGCCTTTATGGTCAACCATTGTAACCTAGGATACTGGTATATTGACTATATATTATGTGACGATGGTGCTAATATACTTGATGTAAGAAAAGGAAGATTTGAGGCGACGTTTGAGGTAGGTACACTGAATCGAGGAAACTAAATTGAATCTTGGTTTTCAAAGTAAACTCTAGAAGTTATCTTCAAATTAAAGCAATGTACATTAAGAAAAAATTGAAATGCACAAATAAGAGACAAATATAAACAAGCGCAACGAGAGATTTGTCATTAATATCAATACACGTTTGACACGATGATCTGTTTGAAAGTGTTTTACTATATTTATTTTTGTAGATATATTTACCAAGTGATACATCAGTGCACATCGAGATGAAGGAACATTCTGAAATCAAATATTTGAATATATTAATAATTCCATCAGTGAGAGATATTGGTAAAACATCTGGTTTATGTGGTGAATTAACAGCTGATCCACCAACTGTAGAATATAAGGACGTATATTTCAATTCTTTCAGGTATTTTAATGTACTACAATTTCAATCATCGCTATTTTTTTTATTTTTGCCAGCAAGTTTTCCTCTGTCACAATCAGACAAAATGCATAGAGAGAAAGGGCGGTTGAGTAATCATATGAAACGAGGAAGATCAAGAAACCACGCTGACAAGACATTAAACGTATAAATCATTATATTTTCCAGTAACCCATATAATATCTAAACTAAAAGTTTGGTGAATGCATCTTAAAACGCGAACCGTACACCCAAATATTAGATCGAACAGAGACTGAAAAGTGTAGAGTGTGAAACAAAAGGTAATACTAACTGATTTATCATTTACAGGGTACAGGGAAACCTAAGCTTGTTTGATCCAGACAACTGGAGATCTCTACCGGAGTGGACACCTAATGATAGTGTAAGGTTCCAACATTGTCGTTGTGATGAAAGAGTAGAAGCAATAAACACATATCTAAACTGTAGTCCAGTACCAGGGGCGACAACCTGTTCTTCAGACACAGATTATACCTTGTTCCATAAAAAACGATGTATCAATCCTTTACGAAAGAAAAGATCACTTCCACGAGGTTTCAAACATCCAACATTACACCATCAACGACTCAGGCGGGTACGTCGATTGTTAGTGTCACGATTGTCATTCGCGTCAACAATTTGACTGAAGATAATTTGGTATAAAAGAACATATTTTGGCCACCAATAGCATTGAAAATATCCTATTTGACCAGTATCTCAGGTCCGGAACATAATATTCTTTCTACCTGAACCTCTAATACCCCCTGCTTATTGCTTTTTCAACACACTTCTTTTAAACGATATTTCATTTACATAAATATGCAAACGGATTACAGAGTATGTTTTCGCCTTAAAGAAAACCACCCACCCCTATCAAATATTGATAGAAATAACAAGTAAACCTCACTTAAAAAATGTTATGGTTATTTTGTTTATTTTATCGTAGGATGTAAGTTGGAAGAATGGATGGACTATAAACAGTGCTGGTGAATATTGTTCTGGTCTGTTTAATAATTCTATGGTTATTAAGAGATGTGAGGGTATTAGAGGTATTAATATAGAAGAGGCTATAGCGATGTGTGTCAGCGATATACAGGTATTCATATCGAGAATTGATTAAAATAAACAAAACCCTTACAGCGCTATTAGAAAGATGGTCTGTAAGCCATTTTATTTTTAACCCTTTAGCGATATATAGGGGAAGAGATCACAAAAAATAACTTAACAAAATTTTATATTAAACTATTACACACAACATTTCAACAATCTACATTGCCATCATCAGGTGAAATGAGAAACTTATAATACTAGAAGGTATATATACAGAAAATAAACAATAGAAACAATTATTTAAGGATTAATGGGATTGGCAAAAAGCAGTGAAGGGCTTTATACACAACTCAAATTATATTTATATTTGTTGGTTGCAATAACCAATTACACAAACGAAATGTTTGATAGGAGTGGAAGGAGAAGACGACAGACTATCTGCATTTATTTTCTAGTTAAGTGGAATTGACGTGTTTGCTCTCTCTGTCATATCGGCTGTTAGCTTCCAATGTTTACGTGAAGCCAGAATGAACAGGACTTTAAGAGAAGAAAAGCTAGAAAACGGTAAAACTATCCTGGAGATGGTAAAAGAAGTAGCTTGTCCTGGGGAATGTTCAGGTCGGGGAGTTTGTGAAAACGGTAAGTGATCTCTCGTGACGGAGACATCTATACAGTTCAGATTATCTAAGAAGTTGCAGTATAATAGCCTGAACCGGAGAAACACCGTAATGATCAATTTTTGTGGCCATAAAACTTACCTCTGTTCGGGTGATTCGCACAACTTAGAGAAGTTTTCGCCTTATATTTTCATATTTCAACTGTATTATTTAATTCCAGGTAAATGTATCTGTAAGGCTGGGTATATTGGATCCGACTGTTCAGTATCTCTCAATACACCACCATTAGCCCACAATCTAGAAGCTGACGGACATTGTGATTTATCAGTAGATGATTGTACCGAAGTGGCTGTTTTTGGTGGAAGATTTGTAGATTCTGATCAGACCAAGTGTCAATTGTTACCATTTGAGGTAATTTAATTCTTTGTTTCATCACACCTGAAGGTTCAAATCCCGATATATATGAATCTTTTTATATCTAAATGGAATTCAGAAAAAAAAACCAAAAAGCCAGTTAGATCAACGTATGGCTGTCGATTGTTTGAAGATTATATTTGAACAGTCATGAAGCCGGAGTATTTGACGAAACATAAGTTTAAATTAAATTTGGAAATAGTTCAAATGCCCTAAAGCTAGAAATGGGCGTAGATGGTAAGATATACTATATGTAAATTGTAGATAGACAAGGGCAAAGTTACATTCAGCGAGGAAAGAGAAATACAAACAGCAGTGTTTGAGAGTATTGGAGAAGTAACATGTAAATTACCATCTAGAAAACGTAGAAGAAGATCAGTAGATGTACCAGTTATTGATGAAACTGTGACAGGTTATAAAGTGTCGGTATCAAATAATGGTCAGAACTACAGCCAACAGTTAAATTTCATCATATATAATACAGAATGTATGAACTGTAGTACAGATAACTCGGATGAAATTATCTGCTTATTTTCGGTAAGATGATCAATATTTATATAACCGATACCGGCCATCTTGACTCTCGGAAGAGGAATTGATAAATCCAGTGGAAATATATTAGTCTACCAACTGTTACTGTATGTTCTGTAATATTAAAGGTGTTTAGGGACACTTTATAAATAATGTTAAAAAATGTAAAATTAAATATTGCATGAACAATATACAAACACATTTGATAAAAATCTTATAAAAATTAAAAAAACAAAGGCTACTAAAGATAATTAAAACTTAATTACAAATTATAATAATTTCCAGGTAACTATAGTATTATAGATGTTATATATTATAGTAATGGTTTATTTCAGTCTAACTATTGTATTATAGATGTTATATATTATAGTAATGGTTTATTTCCGTCTAACTATTGTATTATAGATGTTATATATTATAGTAATGGTATATTTCAGTCTAACTATTGTATTATAGATGTTATATATTATAGTAATGGTTTATTTCAGTCTAACTATTGTATTATAGATGTTTTATATTATAGTAATGGTTTATTTCCGTCTAACTATTGTATTATAGATGTTATATATTATAGTAATGGTTTATTTCAGTCTAACTATTGTATTATAGATGTTATATATTATAGTAATGGTTTATTTCAGTCTAACTATTGTATTATAGATGTTATATATTATAGTAATGGTTTATTTCAGTCTAACTATTGTATTATAGATGCTATATATTATAGTAATGGTTTATTTCCGTCTAACTATTGTATTATAGATGTTATATTTTTAAAAGGTTTTTTCAGTCTAACTATTGTTTTTAAAGAAAGGTTATATATTATAGAAAAATGGTTTATTTCAGTCTAACTATTTGATTATAGATGTTATATATTATAGTAATGCTTTATTTCAGTCTAACTATTGTATTATAGATGTTATATATTATAGTAATGGTGTATTATTGTATTTTATATTGTTGGTTTCAGCCTGACTATTGTATTATGGATACTAGTTGCTATAGAAATGGTACTGTGTATAATACTGGTATCAGAGAATTTGTTTGTCGAGCTGACAGTAGTGGAAAAACTTGGTTTGCCGGTAAGTTTCTTGTCTTAGAAGCAACCAAAGGCTATATTAAATAAATCTATGTACATTCTACTGTTCACGATATGGGAATTGGAACAACCAGGACTATATAAGAATTAAACTGTGTTTTTAATTCGCCACAAATCTTAGATTGTGTCGTTGTTGTTATTAGTTCTATCAATAAATTGTTTCCGATTATTCAAGATGGCAGCGCCCATTGATAACAGATTTTATGAAAATCAACACCTCCTTTCCCCCAAAACCATATCTCTTTTCAAGACCAAGGAGAGTTCAACCAATAGTATTCTAAAGTATATATATATAGGTAAAGATATAGTACAAGTACTTGCTCTACCCACGGTAAAATATAGAAGTAACAAGGGTTGTCATCAATTCTTGGTAAAATGCAACACTTTTAGTTCATTTCTGAGAGAACAAGTTGTCATATTCAATTTATATATAAACATTATCTTAGCAGCACATTATCTTCAGATATATATATATATACAATATTATTATGTATTTAATATTAATTTCATTATTCAGGAAAGGTGTAATATCCACGGATAATGATGATGCCGTTCCGCTTTGTCAACACAGTGAACATCTTAATGAAGAATTTAAATAAATATTGAATACAATTGTGAGGGGGTTTGACATAGTATTATCTTCCATTATATAAATGGATACACAATTTTTTATTTATTTTTTTATTTATCTTTTTATTAATTTTTTTTTTTATTCTGTTTATTCTGTTAGAAATTTTCTTTTTTTCTTTTTTTAAGCCTACAAATATTTTTTGCATATAGTCTAATCACCCTGTCGGTCCGCTGGTATATCCGCATTTTGGTAGTCCCGTTTGCTTTGGACTTGTACTACTCTACAAAATACAATTCTATACGATTATTTTGCATCATCCTCATGGTGCAATCAAACAGATCACTTTTGGAAGATGTTTGGGACATTCACTAGAAACACTTGACAATCAACATCGACATGTACAACAACCAGACCAAGGCTGCCAGTGCAAGCAAGTTCATTTTGTGAATTATACTTTTAAAACTTGCCCTGTTTCAAGTGGATCTCTAGACTGGTGTCCAGTCTTCTTAAAAAAAAAAAAAATCACTAAAAAAAACTTATTTCTAGAGACTGGGACATTAGAGCTAATTTCTCATCTTGTAGGTCAATCCGCATTATGCAGATCGTGTGACGTCGTACATCACGTGATATCTAACATCACGTGATATAAACAAAATGGTTGTCTAAAATGGCAAGCTGGTGACATACCTAAAGTTCTTGTTATTTTTACGATCTAAGAATTTTGTTGACGCACAGCATCAGTTTAATGAACGGATACAACGTATGGGATGAGGTGAATGAACATAAATAAAATCATTATCATTATAAAAACTTAACGAAGCTTGTTCATCGGAATATCAGCCGATTGCCGAATGGAAAAAACCAACGTGACATCAATCAACCCCCCGCCCCCCCCCCCAGACGGTCTCGGCATGCCTGCTCCAGTCGAGACATGATTCATGAAGGTAAATATCGATTTTAATTTATCTTTTGGGGTAAATATTTCAATTCTTACAAAAATAATCGGCAGAATTCGATTTAGAAAATATTGTGGTCTTTCCCGAACCACACGGCGCGCACAAAAAAACATCTTTCTTCTGTAGATAAGCGGTGTTTATTCCCTTTGGATCTTTATAACCAAAAGCCGGTAAAACATGTCCAATCGCCTCGTCAATATCCGCTAATTCGGACATGATTCCAACGGCGTGTGTGTGGAATTGAATCCGCGATAATCGAGACTTTATTTACAAAATTCATGTCACATGACCCCAAAGCGTGATCGACAACTGTCAATCATTCCAAATAAGGTAGGACGAAAAACATGGCAAACACGCCCATTTTATTGTTAACTTCGCAATTTGTCCAGTCTCTCTCGTAGGATACAAGTTTACTCAATTTTTTTTTTTTTTTTTTTTTTTTTTAAAACATAAATAGAAGGAGATCGGGCCAACAGTATCTCCAGAAAGTTTTCACCCTTGGGCTTTAATTCCAAATCATAATTATAAGGGGAAATGTAAACGGGGTGTTTCGATTAAATGTTTATAATAAATATTTAGGCTGATTCTTAAAAAACAGATATTTAGACAAGTTTTTACCTTGTTAACTTAAACAAATCTGATTTAATTAAAAAGTTATAATAAATATTTAGACGACTGTATTACTTTAATATGCTTTCAATAAATATTTAGACGACTGTATTACTTTAATATGTTATAATAAATATTTAGACGACTGTATTACTTTAATATGTTATAATAAATATTTAGACGACTGTATTACTTTAATATGCTACAATAAATATTTAGAATACTGTATTACTTTAATATGCTATAATAAATATTTAGACGACTGTATTACTTTAATATGTTATAATAAATATTTAGAATACTGTATTACTTTAATATGTTATAATAAATATTTAGAATACTGTATTACTTTAATATGTTATAATAAATATTTAGAATACTGTATTACTTTAATATGTTATAATAAATATTTAGAATACTGTATTACTTTAATATGTTATAATAAATATTTAGACGACTGTATTACTTTAATATGCTATAATAAATATTTAGACGACTGTATTACTTTAATATGCTATAATAAATATTTAGAATACTGTATTACTTTAATATGTTATAATAAATATTTAGAATACTGTATTACTTTAATATGTTATAATAAATATTTAGACGACTGTATTACTTTAATATGCTATAATAAATATTTAGACGACTGTATTACTTTAATATGCTATAATAAATATTTAGAATACTGTATTATTTAAATATGTTATAATAAATATTTAGACGACTGTATTACTTTAATATGCTACAATAAATATTTAGACGACTGTATTACTTTAATATGCTATAATAAATATTTAGAATACTGTATTACTTTAATATGCTTATAATAAATATTTAGTCACTGTATTACTTTAATATGTTATAATAAATATTTAGATGACTGTATTACTTTAATATGTTATAATAAATATTTAGACGACTGTATTATTTTTCTATTTTGAAGGCAATATCTATACCTTAAGAACCTTGTGTCCGTATTACTGTGACCAAAATACCTTGTGCCCGTATTACTGTGACCAAAATACCTTGTGCCCGTATTACTGTGACCAAAATACCTTGTGCCCGTATTACTGTGACCAAATTACCTTGTGCCCGTATTACTGTGACCAAATTAACTTGTGCCCGTATTACTGTGACCAAATTACCTTGTGCCCGTATTACTGTGACCAAAATACCTTGTGCCCGTATTACTGTGACCAAAATACCTTGTGCCCGATTATGTGACCAAAATACCTTGTGCCCGTATTACTGTGACCAAATTACCTTGTGCCCGTATTACTGTGACCAAATTACCTTGTGCCCGTATTACTGTGACCAAAATACCTTGTGCCCGTATTACTGTGACCAAAATACCTTGTGCCCGCATTACTGTGACCAAAATACCTTGTGCCCGCATTACTGTGACCAAAATACCTTGTGCCCGTATTACTGTGACCATGTTTCCGGTGACCAAATTTCCTGTGACCAAGTTACCTACATTCTCATTTTCACCCAGGTTTTAAATTTTAACAGGAATTATCCCTTCATTTTCACCCAGGTTTTACAATTATTTCATTTTACCAGGAGTCATTATCACTTCATTTTCATCGTGGTGAAAATAATTATCACCTAGGTTAAAACTAAAGGTTTTAATTCAAAATAAATAAAGCGAATTATGTGGTATGTCAGAAGGTAAGCAGTCACTGTTTTAAGCACAACTTTTTTAAACACAGAACTTTGGACACACCGCACCTTGTCATTTAGGCACAGTGATTTTGGCACACATTCAATAAGGCACATTCATTTAGGCACACCTGACGCTGGGTCTACAGACTTTAAGGAACATTCTGTCACCTAATAACCTTAAGACCTTTACCTCCTGTGCCCATGCTTTCATAACTTAGTCATTATTACAAAATTACAACCGTTACTCCCTCACAATTGTAAGCGAAGTCATTCCCCTCCCCTCCTTCGTATCTGAAATTATGTTTGCCTTACCTGTGTACAAAATTGAGGTTAACCTGTATGTGGCGTAACGTTACCCCTACCACATGCATTTAATGTAATTTGAATAATATGTAATAGTGTTACCAGACCAATCCCTTCCTTTCGTACACTATGAAGTAATCTCGCTTTCCCATCAGCTTTTGAGGGACGTGTCACGACCTCGACACGGACTCCAGTTACTGTTAAAGGGATAATAGGTCTTAGCATGAACATTAAATTTTAGTTCTCAAGAACGGTCAATATGAGTATATATTCATCAGTGAACTTACCTGGTGTCATAAAGAATCCCTCAATATCTCGAAAAGTCACAAAACTAAGTCATTTTTTGAAAACGCTTAATTTATTCCCCGCCCCTGATAGCTATTTTACAGATATGACTGGGGAAACTTGCTGACTCTATTCCCAGCCTCTGATAGTTATTTGGACAGATGAGGCTGGAGAAACTTTGACTCTATTCCCAGCCTATGACAGTTATTGGGCGGATATTGCTGGGGAAACTTGCTGACTCTATTCCCAGCTTCTGATAATTATTTGGACAGATATGGCTGGCGGAAACTTGCTGACTTTATTCCCCGCCTATGACAGTTATTTGGACAGATATCGCTGGGGAAACTTGCTGCCCCTATTCGTAGCTTCTGATAATTATTTGGAAAGATATGGCTTCGAGAAACTTGCTGACTCTATTCCCAGCTTCTGATACTTATTTGGACAGATGTGACTGGGGGAAACTTGCTGACTCTATTTCAAGCTTCTGATAGTTATTTTGACAGATATGGCTGGGGGAAACTAGCTGACTCTATTCCCAGCTTCTGACAGTTATTTGAACAGATATGGATGGGAAAAACTTGCTGACTCTATTCCCCGCCTCTGACAGTTATTTGAACAGATATGTATAGGGAAAACTTGCTGACTCTATTCCCAGCCTCTGACAGTTATTTGAACAGATATGGATGGGAAAAACTTGCTGACTCTATTCCCCGCCTCTGACAGTTATTTGAACAGATATGGATGGGGAAAACTTGCTGACTCTATTCCCTGCCTCTGATAGTTATTTTGGATAGATATGGCTGGGACACTTGCTGACTCTATTCCCCGCCTCTGAATGTTATTTTGGATAGATATGTATGGGGAAAACTTGCTGACTCTATTCCCAGCTTCTGATAGTTATTTGAACAGATATGGATGGGGAAACTTGCTGACTCTATCCCCGCCTCCGGTAGTTATTTTGGATAGATATGGCTGGGGATAGTCAGGCATACTATGACCAAGATATTTATTGTATTAACAAGCAGTTTTCAAAATGCACTAAATTTTAATGCCTTAGTTGAAATAGATCCTAGAAGATTTATCTGAAGATAACAATGTTTCCTATTAAACTTCCTCTAGGATGTCTACTCTTGACGAGTATAACCTTATCTTGTACACACAGAAAACTTCAATAAGTTTAGGCCGGATAGAAACATCCTTGATTTCATGATAAATATCAACATATTTAGTAATAATGTACACAGGATTGACAATATCTCTTAGTTAAAGGGGCACAGTCTTGCTTTGTTTCGGACAATCATCCGACAGCCTCAAACACATGAAATCTTTTGTTTAGCTAATCAGAAATAGTCTACAGAGCTTACCTTTGAAATTTGAGCCTTCAAATCCATGGGTATAAATAATTATCCGTGTTTGAAAATCATAATGTCTTAAGATATTATGAACGTCCCGCCATATTGGAAAATCAAAGAGTTATAAATAGACTACTGCGCAGGCCCACACTGATAAAACAAAAAGAAAGTACATGTAATAACAATTGTAGATTTTGTCAACAGGACACACAATTTTCAGACTGACTGAAGACCAGCCGCGTACAGCACGAGAAAAAAAATAAAAAGTGAATTTTTTTAGGTATATTTCAAGGTATTTTGCGATTTTCTTAGAGCTTGGGTATTTCTGAGTACTGTTAAAATGTAACAAAGGCCCAAAACGACCCCTAAAAATCAAGATTGTGCCCCTTTAAACATTTAAAATTTCCACTATTTAGCATTTAGATTTTCAAGGCCCTGTTACAACAGTTTACGAATTTCTTCAACCATAAAGTTAATATGCCCAAAAACAAAATGATTTGTATTAAGAAATACAATTGTTAGAAATGAACGTAAAGTGGTTCTACAGTTGGAAACGAATTGAACATACAAGTTGCTATAAATATTAAGGACTGAGTTTCTCATCAAGATTGTTGTAACTGAATGCTTGGGTTATAAATGTTTGTTTATTAATGTTGTGTTTTATCTTGATTGTAGTTAGTCTAGGATTAAATTACATTACAACACATGTTAGTTTTGTCATCCATGTTTTATTTCTTCAACTACTTGAGTCTACAAATCACGTGACTTAGTTCCACGTGTTTATTGAAATACATCATATTTATAGTTGTACTTGTTTGGTACATCTATACACTATATAGTTCTGTAGACTAGCCTGGGAAGACAATCGACCAGTCTAAATAAGGGTACTAGACTAGGCTTAGTGAGTTCTGTAAACAAAACCGTTTTATACCGGGTGATATAGGTATCAATCTATAACAAATCAGCTCCCGTATAGAGGCCATGTGACTGCCTTCCCAAGTTACTTGACTTTCAAATTGGAGAGCGGTATAAAGAAAATGTAGACAGTTATTGATATTACTAGGTTAATTAGTCTGTACCAGGATAACCCGTGACCTCACAATACTTTAACAATTAACGGCCCCATCTTTGTTAATAATTGATAAAAGGAAGTTAAATCCATGCGTAAGAAATTTCTGAAGCTGGCCTGTTCTGTTACCTGTAACTCACTCAATAATAATTATACATCATCATACAAATGTTGGATCATGTTTGATGATGTTTGACAGTGGAGACAGAAACCCACAACAAGCTTCAAACTGGTCATACAAATGTATAGTGATATTTGAACAAATGTATGATCGTGTAGACGGGCCATAAGATAGTATATTAAGAATAATAATATATTTCCCTGTAGAAACTGTGTAACTGATATTGAGGTCAAGGCGTTGATCACGTCATTTATTTTTAGAAATTTGGAAAATTTAAACTTTATAACAAAATCATTGGTTAAAATCAAGTATAACGTCACATGGTTGTTCCCCTAAAGAACTATACTTTCAGTATCTATTCAACTATAAAAGGATTTGACGCGTCTATTCTAATCATTTACACCTCGGATCGTCATACTAACAATATTATTCTACAATTCTTATTCTACCATAGTTTATACATCGACTAGAATCGGAACTTATTTTAAAGATAGAAATAAGGTAAGTGTTGTAGATATTCAACTAGAATCTGATCTCAGTTTTAAGATAGAAATAAGGTAAGTGTTGTAGATATTCAACTAGAATCTGATCTAATTTTAAAGATAGAAATAAGGTAAGTGTTGTAGATATTCAACTAGAATCTGATCTAATTTTAAAGATAGAAATAAGGTAAGTGTTGTAGATATTCAACTAGAATCTGATCTAAGTTTTAAGATAGAAATAAGGTAAGTGTTGTAGATATTCAACTAGAACCTGATCTAATTTTAAAGATAGTAATAAGGTAAGTGTTGTAGATATTCAACTAGAATCTGATCTAAGTTTTAAGATAGAAATAAGGTAAGTGTTGTAGACCACTATTATAGATATACTACTTCTCTTTAATTTAAACAACGTTTCAATTCACATACAGGAATCTTTATCAAGTTATACAATAATAGATATAGTAACTTTAGATAAATAACACCACTATTATAGATATACTACTTCTCTTTAATTTAAGCAACGTTTCAATTCACATACAGGAATCTTTATCAAGTTATACAATAATAGATATAGTAACTTGAGATAAATAAGAACACTATTATAGATATACTACTTCTCTTTAATTTAAGCAACGTTTCAATTCACATACAGTAATCTTTATCAAGTTATACAATAATAGATATACTAACTTGAGATAAATAAGACCACTATTATAGATATACTACTTCTCTTTAATTTAAGCAACGTTTCAATTCACATACAGGAATCTTTATCAAGTTATACAATAATAGATATAGTAACTTTAGATAAATAAGACCACTATTATAGATATACTACTTCACTTTAATTTAAGCAACTTTTCAATTTACATACAGGAATCTTTAACAAGCAATACAATAATAGATATAGTAACTTTAGATAAATAAGACCACTATTATACATATACTACTTCTCTTTAATTTAAGCAACGTTTCAATTCACATACAGGAATCTTTATCAAGTTATACAATAATAGATATAGTAACTTTAGATAAATAAGAACACTATTATAGATATACTACTTCTCTTTAATTTAAGCAACGTTTCAATTCACATACAGCAATCTTTATCAAGTTATACAATAATAGATATAGTAACTTTAGATAAATAAGAACACTATTATAGATATACTACTTCACTTTAATTTAAGCAACTTTTCAATTCACATACAGGAATCTTTAACAAGCAATACAACAATAGATATAGTAACTTTAGATAAATAAAACCACTATTATAGATATACTACTTCTCTTTAATTTAAGCAACGTTTCAATTCACATACAGCAATCTTTATCAAGTTATACAATAATAGATATAGTAACTTTAGATAAATAAGGCCACTATTATAGATATACTACTTCTCTTTAATTTAAGCAACGTTTCAATTCACATACAGCAATCTTTATCAAGTTATACAATAATAGATATAGTAACTTTAGATAAATAAAACCACTATTATACATATACTACTTCTCTTTTATTTAAGCAACGTTTCAATTCACATACAGGAATCTTTAACAAGCAATACAATAATAGATATAGTCACTTTAGATAAATAAGACCACTATTATTGATATACTACTTCTCTTTAATTTAAACAACGTTTCAACTCACATACAGCAATCTTTATCAAGCTATACAATAATAGATAGTAACTTTAGATAAATAAGACACTAGTACTAGTATTTTTTTAATTACAGCAACGTTTCAACTCACATACAGCAATCTTTATCAAGCGAATTAAACCTGTCATTTAAAGCTTAGAAATAAGGTAGTTTTAAACATGTATTATCGGCATGCCACTTTCAATATACAGTATCGAACGTGCCCCTTAATTTTGAATTAAAAATCTAGGTGAAAATAAGGTGATAATTCATGTAGTTAGTTTTTAATTAAAAACTTTAATTTCCACCCAGGTGAAATTCACAGCTTTAACCTCAAAATAATAATGGTGATAATCAAAAAGTTATTTAAACATTACAGTGTACGGTGGTTCCCCTACGGCATCATTCACTTATTTCTACAAAGGCTATATATCACTGCTTGAAGCAGGTTAAAGGCAGTAGATACTACACCTATAGTAAAGAAACGGGGAGCTAAATCTAAACATATCTGCTAACAACCACCTCAAGATACCCCAGTAAGACGTAAAACGCCATTAATTTCTTCTTATTTAAAACCTAGAGGTTGAAGTTGGAGGGTTAATAGTAGTTAACCTAAACAATTCAACTGTTGTGTTGATAATAGCAACAATATCAAAAGTTAGTTTCAGTTAATAATATATTGAACAAGGGAGTGATGTAAATATTATAAATAGTATTTCAAATACAAATGTATAAATATATTGATTGATAAAATGACATACAAAGATACCAACCGGTGCCATCATGTTACGTGAGTCACATAACTATGAGATACCTGAATGAAATTATTGAGTATTTGTGTATATCGTAAATTGTAAATATTCTTTACTGTGTATTGTACCTCTTTACTATGTAATATAAACTGTTACGAATAAATTTTATTAAATTAGTAATTCAACTTTATAAATATTATTCAATCCGTAACATTTTAATTGTTCAATAAATCTAAAACAATCCGTATAAAAATAAAACTTCCTGTATGAGAAATGCAGACGCCATCTTTATTTTATTGATTCTATTTAGAAATAGAAACGACGATACGAATATCAGGTACCAAGTATACAACAGTTATACATTTAAGGTAAACTCATCAGAAAAAAGGAATCAGGATTACTCGGACTAAAAACACTTTTCGGGGAAGCTAAACGGCCTAAAATTATTAAAAACTCCTAAAAAGTGATTTTATGTGCAGTGACAGTCAAGCGAATGTTGATAAAATGGAATACCAGTTAAAACGGTAACATGTCAAAACGGTAACAAATTTTATTAGTCAAAACGGTAACAACTCCACCAAAACGGTAACGGAATTTGATTAAAACGCTAACAACTCCGCTAAAACGGTAACAGATATTTTTGGTTAAAACGGTAACGAAATAAATCCTATAATTAATGTGATCTTTATTAATCAAGATCAGTGATTGAAAAGAACTCAAACAATCTTTGCCTTTTGATCAAAGTAATATACGGTATACCGACATAATAAGCTAACAGATTTCCTGACAACTATCATTATTAGTAATCACGATCATAATTAAAAGGCGATACCGGTACATAATATTTTCTATTTATTGACATAAACAGAAATAAAGTACTTGTCCGATGCCCAACTTATGAAATTTTGTTTGTCAGCACATTTTGTAAATAATGTTGCACTTGTTTGACTGTCTTGTTGGGATTTGAGGCGCGTTCGATGTAGTGGCTTACTTTCATTTTTTGACTAGTTAAAAATTTTCATGGCCATGAAATATTGATTTTTGTACAGAAACTATTAATAAGTGAATTAGTGACGTCAGTTCTTATCTTTTAATCTCTCTTCATTATATTTCAGGTCTCACTTCTTGGTTGTTGAAAAACTTAAACAAAATGGCTGGGTGTTATCACGATCAAGAAGAATTTGAATCAGATCTGATGATAGAAGTGGCGAGAGAAGATGATATCTTAAAGGAAGGTCAGATATTAAAGAGAAAGAGGTGTAAAAAGAATCCTGGACATCGAGATTTCATTCCCTTTAAAGATTTAACTTTAGAACATTTACCTATTAGATACAGAAATATTGAAACATTAAATAATCTAAAACAGAGAGGAAGCCTAGTTGTTAGACTTGTGGTAGATAAAATAAAAAATGGAAGACTGATAAAAGAAGTTGGGACTGGGATTGTGGTTAAGATACATAACCAATATTTTATAAAGACTAATAATCATATTGTTAAAACGGAGGGTGATGTGAAACATTGTAAAGTTGAGTTTCATTACGATGATGACAGCAGGTCGAGTGTAATCACTAGTGAAGGAGTGAAACTTCTAGAGACAGATCCTTATAGAGATATCACAAACTTCACATTCCATCCTGTACCTGATTTTTTACATCAACAACACTATGAGGATAATAGAGTTCCATATATTAATATAATGTTCAAAAATAATCAAATTGACTCAAGTGTAACATTGTCATCACCGAAAACAGTTCAACCACAGAGTGACTTGTATTTAACTGTATTAAATCTAAACAGTTCCGACATCTACTTGATGTTCATTTCATATCCTGATGGTTTTATCGGATACTTCAATAGCTGTTATTTTAAATTCCAACCAATTCCTTCCAATATACAGGAGTTAACTTCTGTAGAAATTTATATAGATTTGGATAATGGTAAAAGAAGAAAGATAAGGGGTGATGTAGTAAAATTTGGTGATGATTATGTTGTTAAAATATCAGATTCTATTTTCCAAGACGAAGTTAAGAAATGTAGAGTAGTTTGGAATGGTGAAGTTATTGGACGTGGGACTCGATTGTATTTCAATCAATATAACTTTAAAGATGTTTACAATATGAGTGGGATTGATGAAGATTTCTTTCATGATGAAGATTTGTGGGAATTTAATTTTCACCCTAAAAAAGTAAGTGAGAAAAGAATTGTGTCAGATAATGTGTTTGAAGTGTGTTGTATTAGTCATCCTCATGGTGCAATGAAACATATAACTTTCGGGCAGGAATTGGGTGAGTCACTAGAAAAGTTCGATAATCAACTTCGACATATTAAAGACTCACAATCAGACTGTCAGTGTCAGGAGGTTAATTGTGTAAATTATTCATGTAAAACTTGTCCTGGATCTAGTGGATCTCCAGTATTACTACTGTGGGACTTGGATAGTCATTTATATCATATTCATTTTATGGGTGAAAGTGTAATCAATGGTGAACAGATAGAAAATATAAACAGAGCCTGGGTTCCCGGTTAAACAGAGGGTAAAAGTTTTCTTTCTCTAGTTTCTGATGTCCAGTTTCATAGATATTTCTCGTTTTCTCAAACTATTTAGTTTAAATAATGATTAAAGATAATTCTTACTCCAATTAATTTTTAAAAATGTTTTACGATGTCAAAAAACCTTTCAACATTCAAACTTTGATAAAATAAGACGATCGTTTTTTCGTGACCTTGTTGTACTAAGTTAATTCAAGGTAGTTGCTAAATTCTACATTTAGAAACTTACGATCGTACAATTTCCGAATCCTTTTAGCCATTGTTTTTAATCATGAAATTGGCTACTACTTACTTCAATATTTATTTTTCAAAACGTTTCTCAAAGACAAACAACGCTTCACAATTAATTCTAAAATTAAACGACGAAATCTGTGATTGATGGACCTTGAACTTGAACTAGTAGTGACTCAATAGAAAATGTTATTTTGAATATTTATGAAATGAGAAAAAAAAATCAATTCAAAGTTAAATGTAGAGAGTAAATAATGTTAAAATTTGACGTATGAATGAATTTGACTCTAGAATTTCTGGGAACTACAGTTTTGACAACTCGAACCAGGCCTACTTTTATTTTTTATAATATATAGACTAACTTAGAAAGAAAAGAAACTTGGACCAATGTTAACAGACAAGAAAATTGATCTTTAAATCGAGTTTTTTGGGTTTTTACACAGGAAAATTCAAACACGGATTATATTTAGATCTTATTTAAAAAATGTTTCTTTAAGAATTATCTTTGCAAACTGGACATCCTAGCCCAAGTGGACATCTCAAACTATCACACCGGTCTACAAACTTTAATTAAAATCAGAAGTTATTTAGTGAGAGAATAGATTAAATATATCACTATTTGAGAGAAACTTTGTTGTTTATATTTGCTATTTATACTTGTTACTCTGTGTTCTTTATCATTATTGTATAACTTGATAAAGATTCCTGTATGTAAATTGAAACGTTGCTTAAATTAAAGAGAAGTAGTATATCTATAATAGTGGTCTTATTTATCTAAAGTTACTATATCTATTATTGTATAACTTGATAAAGATTCCTGTATGTGAATTGAAACGTTGCTTAAATTAAAGAGAAGTAGTATATCTATAACAGTGGTCTTATTTATCGTAAGTTACTATATCTATTATTGTATAACTTGATAAAGATTGCTGTATGTGAATTGAAACGTTGTTTAAATTAAAGAGAAGTAGTATATCTTTAATATCTTTAATATATTTTGTCTATATTATAATTATGTATTTTAAAATTATTTGGAAGGCCAGGGATTTAGTGAAATCAAATTTCATAATAGTGTTTTTATTAATCTAACCAATATGTACCATTCCATACTAGTCTGCATTTCATAACCGATATGTTGTCTCCAATATTCAAATTAATATTAGCTATGTAGACTGTCTAAAATAATGATAACGAACCAATATGTTGTTTCCATCATTCACTTTTAATATACCCCATAAACACCATGTATTAAGTTTCGATTCAATTCTGACCAAACTTGTATATAACCTATATTGTTGTTATTTTGATCATTTTACATATTATGTCACAAAAATTATATCTTGAAACATATAATCTAATGTTGAGTTCAAGTAAGAGAGTCTCTCCCATTTTTTAAAAGATGTGTGTTTGAATGTCGAGCCTAACATCATTACTTACTATAGAATACTGTAGCTTTCCGAGTCCCTTTTAGATTTTGGGGGGTGGTTTACAACTGAAATATTTTTTTCTCTGAAGTTGTAAATATAAAGTGATGGCAGTCAAACAATATTTGATGTTTAAATTCTGACCCTAATATACTTCCATTCTGACAACAGAATGCTGTAACTTTAACCATCCATTTTGGGGATGTCTTACAGCATAAGCAAATATTTTATAATTGATATTTTATGTTTTAATAAAAATTTAGAATTTTTGTAATATGTTTTAATATAAAGACTACTGTATTACTTTGAGTTGAGTCTAAATGCCCTTCCCCCTACCTATACACACCCCACCCTCCAAAATTATTCTATTGAATTGAATTGATAGAACATGTTTAATATATGGTACAGTGTCCATTTAACTTACTAAAACTGTGTAAGTTCATCATATATTAAAATGTTGACCAGATACTAATTATTGGTCAGGCTTTCATCTGACATTAAGTACCTACAGTTTACAGCGAGATTGTTTACAGAAGGTTGAATTTCCTGGTATAACATAGAAGAATTCTATTTAAATCAGTTTGTCTGTCCAATTGAACTCTTTACAAGGGAGCTAAATCAGGATAATATTCAATTATACAGACAACAAGTACTTACTAGAACGCCACTGTGTGTTGTATATTCAAATTAACATGGCGGTTGTTGAGGAGTGTATGGGGGTATAAAATAAAGATGATAGATAGTAATTGTATTGTTCGCACTTCTTGTGCGGTATACATCATGACATATAATAATACAGAATAATACAAGATAATACAAAATAATATATAATAATACAGAATAAGACAAGATAATACGGAATAATACAAGATAATGCAGAATAATTCAAGATAATATACAAGATAATACAGAATAATACAAGATTATACAGAATAATACAAGATAATACAGAATAATACAAGATAATACAGAATAATACAAGATAATACAGAATAATACAAGATAATACAGAATAATACAGAATATTGCACGATAATAAAGAATAATTCAAGATAATACAAATACAGGATAATACAGAATAATTCAAGATAATATACAAGATAATACAGAATAATACAAGATAATACAGATTAATTCAAGATAATACAGAATAATTCAAGATAATACAGAATAATTCAAGATAATACAGAATAATACAAGATAATTCAGAATAATACAAGATAATACAGAATAATACAAGATGATACAGTTTAATACAAGATAATACAGAATAATACAAGATAATACAGAATAATACAAGATAATACAGAATAATTCAAGATAATACAGAATAATACAAGATAATACAGAATAATACAAGATAATACAGAATAATTCAAGATAATATACAAGATAATACAAGATAATACAGAATAATACAAGATTATACAGAATAATACAAGATAATACAAGATAATACAGAATAATACAGAATATTGCACGATAATAAAGAATAATTCAAGATAATACAAATACAAGATAATACAGAATAATTCAAGATAATATACAAGATAATACAGAATAATACAAGATAATACAGAATAATTCAAGATAATACAGAATAATTCAAGATAATACAGAATAATTCAAGATAATACAGAATAATACAAGATAATTCAGAATAATACAAGATAATACAGAATAATACAAGATGATACAGAATAATACAAGATAATACAGAATAATACAAGATAATACAGAATAATACAAGATAATACAGAATAATTCAAGATAATACAGAATAATACAAGATAATACAGAATAATACAAGATAATACAGAATAATACAAGAAAATACATAATAATATAAGATAATACAGTTTAATACAAGATAATACAAGATAATACAGAATAATACATTAAAATACAAGATAATACATAATAATACAAGATAATACATAATAATACAAGATAATACAATTTTTTTTACTAGGTAGCTTTGGACGATTAACAGAAGAACATGTCAATAAATCATAATATTTTAAAACATTTTCTTGCAGATTTAAGGCCACGTCATCGATATAGCGTGTGAATGTTGCCTTCCAAAGATTCTAAAATTTTCAATATGGTGAGGAGAAAATGTCCCTTCGCTTGAAACTTCCTGTGAGAGACTGAGATCATTTTCCGTATGAAGATATCAGCGAATGGATTAAGAGTCTGCCGTGACTCTCTATCTTGGCAAGAAACGGGGTTCAATATGTGTCAATTTTCGAAATGAGGACACTGCTCTGAACTTTCTGGGTGGCCTAATTTCTTGTTGTCTCGACTCCAACAAGTGGCACAGATATGCTGCAGAATAATACAATATAATACAGAAAAATGCAAGATAATACAGGATAATTCACGATAATACAGAATAATAAATGATAATACAGAATAGTACAAAATAATACAAGATAATACAGAATAATACAAGATAATACAGAATAATACAAGATAATACAGAATAATACATGATAATACATTTTTTTTTACTATGTAGCTTTGGTAGATTAACAGAAGAACATGTCAATAAATCATCATATTTTAAAACATTTTCTTGCAGATTTAAGGCCACGTCATCGATATAGCGTGATAATGTTGCCTTCCAAAGATTCTAGAATTTTCAATATGGTGAGGAGAAAATGTCCCTTCGCTCGAAACTTCCTGTGAGAGACTGAGATCATTTTCCGTATGCAGATATCAGCGAATGGATTAAGAGTCTGCCGTGACTCGCTATCTTGGCAAGAAACGGGGTTCAATATGTGTCAATTTTCGAAATGAGGACACTGCTCTGAATTTTCTGGGTGGCATAATTTCTTGTTGTCTCGACTCCAACAAGTGGCACAGATATGCTGTAGAAAAATTTCAACGCCCTTTATTTGACCAGAATGCGAAGCAGATTGGGAACATTTTCGTACGAAAGGACGATGACAAACGATGCATTACGACAATGTTTATTAAAACAATCTTCGTTGTACATTTTTATGCATTATAATGACATAAACTACACAATAAACAAACATTTTTCACTCCCTTCCTACGGGAACACGCCGCACGAAAAAATCTCGTGCATTCGATTTGCGTTGGACCAATGAGATTCATCGAAAAACTAATAATTGAACGAGTTGCTTCCCTTTCCTATATCAAAGTATGGAAACCCCTTTTGAACACATTCCCCTCCTTGATGTGACCAAGGAAGCATCAACAAAATGCCACTATACGAAACGACAGACGAAAGACGATGTCCTAACTCATGAATGCGATAGACTAAACGAAATTATAAACAATTGCAAAATATGAATTCACTTAAAGTCAATATACAATATTATGAAACATTACCATTACTGTCAATATACATCACAATTTACATTCACTCAAATCATGCCTCTAAGGGACACAATCTGTGTATTGGTCGCGTAAGTACGGAGTCTCCACACTTCAGTTCTACGACACGAACGAAACCGTCACTTCCAGGAAAAGCCTTAGTAACGCGTCCTAAGGGCCACTTTCCGCGGGGCGTTTGCGGATCGACAATTAACACTACGTTCCCGATTTCTATGTTCTTCGAGGAAATGTTCCACTTATTTCTACTGTTGAGATGTGGTAGAAACTCACGCATCCATCTACGCCAGAATTGTTTCACTAAGTCCTGTACTCTGCGCCAGCGTCTACGAGGGTTGAAACGCAAGTCATCAACAATTTCAGGCGCAAGTGACCCACCTAATTGTCCGAACAGAAAATGGTTGGGTGTGAGAACAGGATCATCTTCGACACTATCACCGATATAGCACAAAGGACGAGAATTAAGCAACCCTTCGGCACTAACGATCGCCGTTAACAGCTCCTCGTCACAAATATCAGCATTACCTAGCACAGCTTTTATAGCTCGTTTTGATGATTTGATCAGGGACTCGAACACGCCGCCAAAATGAGGTGCGGTAGGAGGGTTGAATTGCCATTCAATTCCTCTATTAGAAAGCGAATTACCTATTTTGTTCTGATCAAGTTCCAAAAGAAGGTCTTTCAGTTCTCGGTTGGCACTGACGAAGTTAGAACCGTTATCAGATAACACTAGCAAAGGTTTGGATCTGCGATTGACAAAACGATCGAACGCACATAGAAAACTGTCCGTATCTAAACTATAAGCCATTTCTAGGTGCACAGCACGCGACGCCAAACACGTAAATAGACACAAATAACGTTTCGTGCGAATCCTTCCGCGACCCTGCTTTGTCAAATACGGTCCTCCATAGTCTACACCAACTCTAGCGAATGCCCTCAACGGTGACCCTAACCTTATTTTCGGCAAAGGCGCCATTATTTGATTGGCTGGTTTGCGACGACGGCGAATGCATTCATTACATTGGGCCTGAATGCCTTTAACAGTCTCTCTGGCACGAAGAATCCAAAATCTGGCACGAAGCTCACCTAGTGTATGCGATACACCGATCTCATGGTTTCCCGATTCGTGAGCGTCCATAACAACCAAGCGAGTAACATCATGTTTCGATGGCAATATTATAGGAAAACGAGCATTGTACGATAAAAGTTCAGCCTTTTCAAGTCTACCATTAACTCGCAAAAGACCATCATCATCTAGACGGGGATTAAGTTGTAACAACTTCGATTTGCTACTAATACACTTATTCTTACGTAAGTCACTAATGTCCGATTGAAAGCACTCAAACTGAGCTCGCCTAAACCAAAAGTTCTCAGCTTTTAACAATTCACCAACTAGAAGAGTAGAATTCCGAAGTTTAGTTTTAGAACGGATATTGTTAACGAACCGAAGTATCCATGATGTTATTCTAATTAGACGTAACCATTTAGAAAATTTCGAGGGACAAAGTCTACCCAATTCAGCTAAAGGTACAATAGCGAATGTGTTCAATATGCGATTATTACGAAGTTCGTTCTGAGCCTTGACTGGCTCCACATGACGACTGACGGGCCAACAAGACGGATCGTCTTTTAGAAATTCTGGACCGTTCCACCACAAATTACATCTTGATAGCTCCACAGCCGATATACCTCGCGTAGCCAAATCAGCACTATTCTCCTTCGTAGGTACATAGCGCCACTGCACTGGATCCGATTTCTCGTGAATCTCACCGATTCTGTGCGACACGAAAGGTTTGTATGTTCTGGACTCACCCGTAATCCAAAACAAAACATTTTGACTATCACACCAATATATTACACTATCAGACGGAATATCCAAAACATTACAAATTGTTTGTGTCAAACGTAGCCCTAATGTAGCTCCGCAAAGCTCTAACTTGGGGATCGAAATGGTCTTTAAAGGAGCGACACGTGTTTTCGAAGCGATTAACTGTACAGATATTCTTCCGTCACTATAAACGCATCGTAGATAAGTAAAAGCGGCATAGGCCTTCTCCGAAGCATCTGCGAACGTATGAAGCGATTTGTCAGTTACGGTAGAAGTAGATTGGTCACCAATCATACATCGTTGAATGTCAATTAAAGCTAAGTCCGAAAGTTCTGAAAACCAAATTTTCCATCGTTTACACAGATCACTGGGTAACTCTTCGTCCCAGTCCGTTCCCTGTACCCACGATAGCTGGATACCTATTTTTGCCCGAACCGTGTAAGGAGACAATAAATTTAGAGGGTCGAATAAAGAAGCTACTTTCGAAACAACGAATCTCTTAGTTAAAATAGCATTTGGGGGCTGTTCTACTTGAAATGTAAATTTGTCACTATTGGCGTTCCATAAAAGTCCTAACGTTTTCAGTGTCGGTAAGCTGCCGTCGTCTAAGGACAAACATGCGACACGATCTTTAACCGCGATATCCTCGAGAACGCGAGGATCATTAGAGAGCCACTTTCGAATGTGAAAACCAGCTGTGAGAAGCATGTCCGAAATTTCACGTCGCAATGTAGTAGCCGACTCGAAACTGTCAACACTATCTAAACGGTCATCTACGTACATAGAATTCAACACTGAATCTGCGCCTTTCGGAAATTGTTCGGCATGGCTCTTCGCGTGCTCCCGAATAACTGTCTGCGACAAGTATGGTGATGCAGTGTTGCCAAATACCAAGCGTTGGTATTCGAACTCTCGGATGGGCGAATTCACATCCATGTCGCGCCATAGAAAACGATGATATCTCCTATCTTCGACTGTCATTCGAATTTGCAGGAACATCTCTGTGATGTCAGCAGCTAAAGCGATATGATTTTTACGAAATCTGATCAGAACGTCAATTAACTCCCTTTGTAGTTTCGGACCCTGGAAAATGCAGTCATTCAGAGATTTACCATTCCAACGCGCAGCCGCGTCCATCACGAGGCGAATTTTAGTCGTGCTCTTATCAAGCCGAACTATCGGAAAATGCGGTAAGAACCAAACACTGTCTGAATGTTTTTCAGAGGGCACTATCTCTTCGACATAGTTCTTATCGATATGTTCCTGGATCATCTTACAATATTCCGCACTGACAGACGGACGTCGCGACAACGATTTCTCAAGATTTAATAAACGAGACCGAGCCATGTCGTAGTTATTGTTAAGGTTTGGTTCGTCACTTTTCCACGGAAGTCCAATTTCATAACGATTGTCGATGCACTTTAATGTTGACTTTACAAACGTGTCAATGTTCGACTCTTCAACTGAGACGCTAGGCAACGCGGACGATGTGACTCCCATTGACTCCAGCTCCCACATTTTGCGAAGTAACGAATTCGTATCGCTTTGTGGCTGAACAAAGAAAGTTCTAGCGAAATGATTAGTATTTAACGAACGATTTTCGAGCGATTCGTAAGGTCCGATGCATGTCCAACCTAACGGCGTTAAACGTGCTATTGGTTCACCGGGCCTTCCGTAGATTTCTGTAATGCAGTGGTGTAAGTCTGGTACATTTAGCCCTAACAAAAGATCCACACGACGACTGCCCTCGACTTTTGGAAATTGAATGTCTTTTAAAAGAGGCCAATTATGCGAATATTTGTTCCAGTCTACAATGTTCAAATCACCAGTGACATTATTCACAGTGAAAGCGTCAAATTTAAAGTGATTGCGATAATCAAAACTATGTAAACACAAGGAAACCAGGGATGTGGTGAGACTAGTTTTCTTACCACCTAAAACACCGACATTTAAATCAGTCAAAGTTCCCCTTAAACCTAGTTCAAAGGCGACATTTTCATCGATGAAACTGTCCGTAGAGCATTCGTCTAATAACGCGTTCACTTGAACCCGACGATTACCGTTCTCCAAGATCACTGGAATCACACGCATAGCAACCGAGTCTTGATTATTCACAGCATGTGTGCGTGCGAAAGGTCTCCCGGGTCGATTTCTGCTATCCCGAGTGTCGCGATCGAATCCCGGGTATTCCCCTCCGTGCAAAAGGGGGTGGTGCGTCCGAGCACAATTTTCAACACTACATTTTTCGTACATTCTTGCAATCTCTACCCTGATGGGCTTCACCTAAACACCGGAAACAAACGCGCTTATCTTTAGCGATCTCCCATCTTCGATTAACAGGAACGGTTCGAAACGATTGACAATCCCATAAATTATGATTACTTTGACAAAATGCACACGACAATTCATTGGCGGGGTATCTTGACTTATCAAAGTAAGCTCTAGAATTAGAAATGCTAGTCGACGAAGGATACGATTTTGGTCTCTGACTATAATTCGAATTCGACCGTCCGAAACCCTCGACCTCTTCCTGTGCCTCGATTCGATAACGAAGTTCAGTTGACAACCACTTATGAAGGGTTAGCAGATTTTCGTTACAACTCGCAGTTGCGGCCCAACGTTTATAATTCGCGATATTAGCGGGAGAAAGTTTCGATTTCGCCACACAATAGAACATCGAATTCTCGTCGAATTCTTCTGAACGACCGGCTTCTTTAAGAGCTATGATCGACAACTCGAGTTTATCACAAAACGACTCTATACTTTTTAATTCGTGAAACAAAATGGGCTTCATGTGTCTAATCGCGTCTAAATGTAAAAGGACTAAATTTGTCTCGATCCACCAAACTTTTCCTCAAGTCTGTTTTTCGCGGATTCGTATCCGATGGTACTGGCCGGGAAACCCTCTATGGCCTTCAGGGCTTCACCTTCGAGATACTGTCTAAGTTGCAACATCTTATAACCATCTGTGCACTTCGCCTTGTCGATGCATTGGTAAAAGGCGTCTTTGAACAGCTGGTAATCCTTTTTGTTACCATTAAATTTCGGAATCGTGACCCGTTTCAGTTGCTGAAACATATCTTTATCGACCTGGTAGGTGCTCAAAACATCGGAGTTAGAATCTGACGATGGGGGGTGGTTTGGACTTGGGTCGATTTGGCCTGCCCCTGGATTGTCAATAACACCAGCTGAGTTTGGGGAAGTTTTCGATATATTTGATAAAAGGTCAGTTGATTTCGATAAAATGTCAATAATTGCACTGTCATTCTGTATAGTGTCCAGCTCAGACTCAAAACGATCACTATCGACATCACACAATAAAAGTAAATTATCGATTACCTCTTCTTGAGAATGTAGAACTTGTCTGACAGCAGACCTCACACTATCGATAAACTCAGCAGACGACACATCATCGGAACAAAGTAAGGCTGTAAGAACTAACCTGGCTTTTGTTAAATTAGTTTTTAACACTCGTTTACGTCTTAGTAAAACTGAAAGTCTATCGGCTAACCTGTCACTGACATCTTGTTGAACTGTGGCTGACGGAATCGATGAGCTGTCTTCTTGCAGATCGGCACCACTCGTTGTTCCAGAAGCAATCGACATTTCGTAAACAAACCTGGATGACGTCACTGACAATGTCCAACACAAAAAGAAGTCGATAATAACACTAATACCGGCGAAAACCACGCTCTGCTACCAAAAATTGTACGAAAGGACGATGACAAACGATGCATTGCGACAATGAATATTAAAACAATCTTCGTTGTACATTTTTATGCATTATAATGACATAAACTACACAATAAACAAACATTTTTCACTCCCTTCCTACGGGAACACGCCGCACGAAAAATCTCGTGCATTCGATTTGCGTTGGACCAATGAGATTCATCGAAAAACTAATAATCGAACGAGTTGCTTCCCTTTCCTATATCAAAGTATGGAAACCCCTTTTGAACAACATTTTCGTCTCTGATAAAATGAAGAATAAAAAATTGGTTCGTCCTTCTTAACTAGTGTACCACTGTTACCCTTCTTACTCTTATCAACGACACTGTTTATTCATCTTGTCTGATCGAACATATTCGATTAACAAAGGCGTCTCAATACCACTAAAATCCGTATCCCAACTTGAAACACCATTTTCTATTTGCCTAATAATCAATGCGTATAGTTTTTTTGATTTTTGATTCCTTGCCAATCGTACAGTGCATAGTTAACTTTGGCAACAAGAGATAACTTCTAGCTCCCCAGCTACGAACAAATGAAAATTAATTCCTTGGTTTTGTCATCGGAGTCGTCGTCAGAGTCTATGATAACTTTAGAGTCGGTGGGTTGGTTTTGCCGCGTTGCCCAACTCGCCGCATCGTGCCAAACTGCTTATAAAAGACCTGTGAAACGAAACTAAAGGTTTCTGATATAATCTGTAATGGCGTCATTTGTTACACATGAAACGAAATAGTGTTTAATCTGATGTGCCCTCAAGTGTCTTATTTATAATATGGACAGAGACTGGAGTTGATTGGCTCCACATACCGTCGGCAGTTGGAGGCATTAGTCTATAAACCTACGGTTATTTAGAAAAAATGACATATTACATATTACAGTTTCGATTTTCCTAACAGGTCCAAATTATAAATAAAACACTTGCAGCGGGATAACAAATAAAAAAATATTTCGTTTCAGGTGTAACAAATGACGCCATTACAGATTTTATCAGAAACTTTTAGTTTCGTTTTACGAGTATTTTATAAGCATTGGGCACGATGCGGCGAGTTGGGCAATGTGGCAAAACGAACCCACCGCTTTAGAGTCGGCACTTTGTCTAACAGGGCCTTCTTCCTGGAATGACTGGCGACATTTAACAGGTGTTATTTCCTTTTCCATTTCAAACTCCGTCGCCTGCTTCTGCGTTTTAGCACTACGCAGTTCGCGTTCTTTAGACATTATTCAATGGGAAAAACTACCCCCCAAAAAAAACTATGTTTGACTTATACGAGAGAATCCAAACTGTTTCAGCTCAGTAGCAGCGAGGAAAACTATTTCTTACCCAATGGAAGGGCAGTATTTAAGTTATTGACCAATAGCATGATAGGTCTGTGCAGACCACTGTTTATCGAAAGATGGGCATTATTTTAACCAATGAACGTACAGAATAAGACTAATTAACCAATGGAAAGAAATATAGCCATTCTCCCATCACTCAATGAATTTTAGTTACGTTGTTTACATATAACAAATATCACTCACATTCAATCGACCACGTCAATAGTAAATTAAAGTTACCCCGTCACTAAAAATTATTTATTTTAATCCAAAAATATCAAAATTTTTTGGAGATTACAGGAAATAGCGTAAGCTTCTTTCTCAAACACTTCCAACTTACACTGAGTCTTCCCCAATCTGTGACTTCTACTCCACCTTCAACATGTGTGAGGCATGCTCCGATGTAAGCGTCACTTGCGTCAGTATAGAGGACATATGGTGGGTTAGCATTTGGGTATGCTAACATGGGTACCGCCGTTAGATTGTCCTTAAAGCGGCCCAGGCTTTATTTGTTTCGGACAATCATCCGACAGCCTCAAACACATGAAATCTTTTGGTTAGCTAATCAGAAATAGTCTACAGAGCATACCTTTGAAATTTGAGCCTTCAAATCCATGTGTATCCATAATTATCCGTGTTTGAAAAGTCATAATGACTTAAGAAATGACGAACGTCCCGCCATATTGGAAAACGGTTCGTCTTGATAATCAAAGAGTTATCCTTCCCGTCGTGCAATAGCGGTCATCTATATAAACAGACTACAACGCATTTTTCAATTGTAGACTTTGTCAACAGGACGCACAATTTTCAGACTGACTGGAGACCAGCCGCGTACAGCACGGAAAAAAAATGAAAAGTGAAATTTTTTGTTTGAGGCATATTTCAAGGTATTTTGCGATTTTCTCAGAGCTTGAATATTTCTGAGGACTGTTTAAATGTAACAAAGGCCCAAAACGACCCCTAAAAATCAAGCCTGGGCCCCTTTAAGATAGTAAAGGTCGTTGACATTCGTCAGTCCATTTGAATTAAGCGTATTAATGGTTCTGCGATTTTTTACATGTTTGGTAATATACGTCGAAAATATGACATTGCTCCTAAGTATGACTTGACTTCCTTGACCGATATTTTGAATCCAAGATATTGTATCTAGACTTTAGTATAAACCATTGACGAAAGACCTCACCAACCTTAATGTGCCAGAATCCGGATTCTAAATCTAGCGTTGTGGGCAATTTTACAGACACGAGAAAGGCCAACACATCGTCAATTAAAGGTATTGGATAAGAATTGATTTTAAGATAATATTAAGATATATATTAATATATAATACCCAGTAAGAAGGGTAACAGTGGTACACTAGTTAAGAAGGACGAACCAATTTTTTATTCTTCATTTTATCAGAGACGAAAATGTTGTTCAAAAGGGGTTTCCATACTTTGATATAGGAAAGGGAAGCAACTCGTTCAATTATTAGTTTTTCGATGAATCTCATTGGTCCAACGCAAATCGAATGCACGAGATTTTTTCGTGCGGCGTGTTCCCGTAGGAAGGGAGTGAAAAATGTTTGTTTATTGTGTAGTTTATGTCATTATAATGCATAAAAATGTACAACGAAGATTGTTTTAATAAACATTGTCGTAATGCATCGTTTGTCATCGTCCTTTCGTACAAGTTTTGGTAGCAGAGCGTGGTTTTCGCCGGTATTAGTGTTATTATCGACTTCTTTTTGTGTTGGACATTGTCAGTGACGTCATCCAGGTTTGTTTACGAAATGTCGATTGCTTCTGGAACAACGAGTGGTGCCGATCTGCAAGAAGACAGCTCATCGATTCCGTCAGCCACAGTTCAACAAGATGTCAGTGACAGGTTAGCCGATAGACTTTCAGTTTTACTAAGACGTAAACGAGTGTTAAAAACTAATTTAACAAAAGCCAGGTTAGTTCTTACAGCCTTACTTTGTTCCGATGATGTGTCGTCTGCTGAGTTTATCGATAGTGTGAGGTCTGCTGTCAGACAAGTTCTACATTCTCAAGAAGAGGTAATCGATAATTTACTTTTATTGTGTGATGTCGATAGTGATCGTTTTGAGTCTGAGCTGGACACTATACAGAATGACAGTGCAATTATTGACATTTTATCGAAATCAACTGACCTTTTATCAAATATATCGAAAACTTCCCCAAACTCAGCTGGTGTTATTGACAATCCAGGGGCAGGCCAAATCGACCCAAGTCCAAACCACCCCCCATCGTCAGATTCTAACTCCGATGTTTTGAGCACCTACCAGGTCGATAAAGATATGTTTCAGCAACTGAAACGGGTCACGATTCCGAAATTTAATGGTAACAAAAAGGATTACCAGCTGTTCAAAGACGCCTTTTACCAATGCATCGACAAGGCGAAGTGCACAGATGGTTATAAGATGTTGCAACTTAGACAGTATCTCGAAGGTGAAGCCCTGAAGGCCATAGAGGGTTTCCCGGCCAGTACCATCGGATACGAATCCGCGAAAAACAGACTTGAGGAAAAGTTTGGTGGATCGAGACGAATAGTCCTTTTACATTTAGACGCGATTAGACACATGAAGCCCATTTTGTTTCACGAATTAAAAAGTATAGAGTCGTTTTGTGATAAACTCGAGTTGTCGATCATAGCTCTTAAAGAAGCCGGTCGTTCAGAAGAATTCGACGAGAATTCGATGTTCTATTGTGTGGCGAAATCGAAACTTTCTCCCGCTAATATCGCGAATTATAAACGTTGGGCCGCAACTGCGAGTTGTCTGTGTAGTGAAGGAACCGAAATAGCTGTTAAAATATTTGATGCTATGATCTCCCCATCCTTTATTACGGGGCTGAAATATAGGGTGTTAAATATAGACATGGAATTGAGCATATACAAAACATGTTATGCAAACGGCTGATATGTACCGGTCAGAAAATAATGAATGCTATTGCCAGGGGAGACTGTGGTAGGTTTGGTTTATCTGTGAATTATATGTGTAAACCAATTAAATATTTTTGAAGAATACAATGTATATCTAATGATAGGTTGCCAAACCAATGTTATAAAATGTTATATGAACTCGATTTAATTGGGAGAAGAAGTTGGTGAACTAGTGTTAAAGATCTCATATTCAACTCTGCATTCGGTCACGTTTGGGAAGCTCAATCGATTGGTGATATAAAACAATTATAATACAATATTTCAAAACTGGACTTAAGGACATTAATCTCCAATCATGGAATTCCATAATAACCGAATCCATTAAAAGCCAGTTCTATTCTCAAATTAAACCAGTGTTCAGATGTGAGGATTTGATATACAACAAGCTCTCTCATAGATTGAAATTTGCTATTTCAAATATACGCTGCTCGACGCATCTCTTAAATATTGAAATGGACTGTCGAAATGGTAACCCTAGAATTGAACGTATTTGTCAAATTTGCAACAGTAAAGGAATTGAAGATGACCTCCATTTCATACTTGTGTGCCCCATACTTAGTGACGTCAGAAATA
>CM060201.1:36423923-36449037 GCA_030562195.1 Nipponacmea schrenckii
CAACAATGTATCATATATCTGTATCTCTATCAATTGTAGTGGTCAACAATGTATCTATATATCTGTATCTCTATCACATTATAGATGGTCAACAAAGTATCTATATATCTGTATCTCTTTCACATTATAGATGGTCAACAATGTATCTATATATCTGTATCTCTGTCGTATTATAGATGGTCAACAATGTATCTTTATCTCTGTATCTCTATCACATTGTAGATGGTCAACAATGTATCTTTAATTCTGTATCTCTATCATATTATAGATGGTCAACAATGTATCTATATATCTATATATCTGTCATATTGTAGATGGTCAACAATATATCTATATATCTGTATCTCTATCACATTATAGATGGTCAACAATGTTTCTATATCTCTGTATCTCTATCACATCATAGATGGTCAACAATGTATCTATATCTCTGTATCTCTATCTAAAAGAAACTTGCCTAACGTACCGTTTCTAACTAACTTGTCTTATTGAACTACTTAATTTAAAATGTTGATGGATTACGATTCTTAAAGTAATAGAAATTGATAGATATCACTTCATTTTACAATGTTTTATAAAATTTTACGATAAGTATTCTAATTCCTTGTCCCTTTTTGACAATTATTTTATAAATAAATTTTAGTTTTCATATCTATAGAACAAAGTTTTTTAATGTACATTCTTTTATTTTGATTTACATGTATATGAAAAGTTGCATTTATACTCAGATAAGTCTACTAAATGTGTTTATATCGATTCTGTGGATATATGAAGATATTGTAACTTTTCCATGAATATGATATTTTCAATGTGCTGTTTGTTTTTGCCTTAACATATACCTTAACGTTTTATATAATTAGGCTTCGGCGATTTCGATTCTTTCCCCTCCAATCTAAATTTGGTCGTTTGGGCTAAATAAAGTTTTAAAATTTGAAATGGAAATAAATGTTTCAACATCTGCTGTTATGAATTAATATTCAGTTGAATTATTATAGCAACTTTATTCAAATTAATGTATAGTTGTTAGACGTCTATGAATAATACCTATATTAGTAACATTAGATATAGCCTAGAATTTAATACAGGCTATACAAGTCTCTCTTGGGTCAGTCTAGTTGAGATACCTACCATCGCCACCATGGGCCTACTCTAAGTAAAATGACCATTGTATTGACACTGATTAAGTAATTGACCGAGGTGTTTAACGTTTCAATGGTTTTCTCTTCTGGATTGGCTCTATTCAACTAGCGATCAATGTGATTGTAACAGTCTATAATATTACTGTTGCTTGGCTTTCTTCATTTCTGAATTGATCTCAAGTACGAAGGAGTTCCGTCCTCGGTTGTTGTCTTAAGTACACTATTATTACAATATGTCGGAATAGATGTCGACGGTATACTATATAGTGTTCTTATTTATCTAAAGTTACTATATCTATTATTGTATAACTTGATAAAGATTGCTGTATGTGAATTGAAACGTTGCTTAAATTAAAGAGAAGTAGTATATCTATAATAGTGGTCTTATTTATCTAAAGTTACTATATCTATTATTGTATAACTTGATAAAGATTGCTGTATGTGAATTGAAACGTTGTTTAAATTAAAGAGAAGTAGTATATCTATAATAGTGGTCTTATTTATCTAAAGTTACTATATCTATTATTGTATAACTTGATAAAGATTGCTGTATGTGAATTGAAACGTTGCTTAAATTAAAGAGAAGTAGTATTCTATAATAGTGGTCTTATTTATCTAAAGTTACTAATCTATTATTGTATAACTTGATAAAGATTGCTGTATGTTAATTTAAACGTTGTTTCAATTAGAGAATAGAAGTATATCTCTTATAGAATTGTTTTTATAATTAGAACTATCTTTTATCACCACTTTTATATACTATTATAGATATACTACTTCTCTTTAATTTAAACAACGTTTCAATTCACATACAGGAAACTTTTTGTCTTCGTAAGTAGAATCTCCTAATCTTCTTCTCTGATTACTTGGTCTAGGAGATGGTTGTTATGTTCCATTCCATTTGTGACAATTTAATTACTGCCCAATCATTGACGTATTTAAATAATAAGGAACAGGTTTGTTGAATGTTTATTGACCATTGTCTGTTTTATCAACAGAGCAATGGCTTCCTGATAATTTATTCCCAACATTGCTAATATGCCGCCTGTAGCTTCACCTTTTTGTAATATAGAGGATACTATACTATACTGGAACCAGATTATCTCAGTTCCATAAAAGCGAGAAATTCCCCCATGGCTATATGCAGAAAAGGATAGTGGCAAAAATTCCAAAATCAGAACTTAAAAAAATTGAACCTTGTTTTTCATCAGCAAACAGAAAACAATCTGTACAACCCTTTTAGTCCGGATAAAACTATTTTTTCTAATATTAATCAGAACATATTAGAATTTAATTCAATAGAGTTTAGACAATTTCTAATTACCTAAAATGATTACCTGCAATCTGTAGCATGGGAACATTACTAAATTTTATTTCTTTAAGAGTGTTAACAATATGCTATATAAATATCCGAAATCATTGAACTAACCTGTTGTCATAAATTACAGGATCTCTCTTGACGATAACACTGTAGACTAAGAAATTTATTAAACCAGTTTCCATATTACACCATTTTTCAAATAATCATTAAGCATTTATGTGATAATTACATGTTTTGTATTATATCTATTCCTATGGATATCTTTCTTGACATTTATAACTTTATCTTTAGATGAATAGAAAACTTCAATAGTTATACCGGATAGTTAAAATCCTTGAAAATAAATATAAACAACTTAGTAATTTGTAGCGTAGTCTTAAACAATATCTATTCCAATAAAACAGTTAACTGCATCTTAGTGAACATACTTTTAGTCTGGGTAGCAATGTTCATTTATATATATGAACAGTTAACTAGGCCTAGTGAGCTCTGTAGGCTAGTCTGGGTAAACAATAGACCATTCTAAATAAGAACAGTTAACTAGGCCTAGTGAGCTCTGTAGGTAGTCTGGGTAACAATAGACCATTCTCAATAAGAACAGTTAACTAGGCCTAGTGAGCTCTGTAGGCTAGTCTGGGTAAACAATAGACCATTCTCAATAAGAACAGTTAACTAGGCCTAGTGAGCTCTGTAGGCTAGTCTGGGTAAACAATAGACCAGTCTAAATAAGAGCAATAAAACAAGGCTTAAGGAGTTCTGTAGGCTAGCTTGGGTACATAACGGATTCAATAAGCGAAACAATGTTTGCTTGAAGAGCTAGCATCACTACATTTTGACAACGAAACTATATTCTCTTTGTGATTGTGTATATTCGAGACTTTGAACTTAATATATAGGTTTACATTTCAATATAATTAAATATAGAACATACTTATTGTAAATTCACCAGTTTGGCATAGTTTCAGTGTTTGTCTCTATAATGGTTTAATAGTATTAGTCTTATTTCGTAAGGTGTCAAGTTGACTATAACTCCTTGGTGGAGGGGGGTGTACAATAAAGTATTAAACAAATTGATCTGATATATATAAATATTAATCTACAGTGCCTTGGTGATCGGCCAGTTCCATTTTGTTAGATAAAGGAGGAAATCCTGCTAAATTAGATCATAAACTAACAGGGAGGTACTTCAAAACGACATAGATTATAACTGGACGTCTGGAATCTAACATTCTTGTAAGGAGTTTGGCACCAATCTCACCAATCATTCTCAATCCGTTGGTGATAACAAGATTTCATTGTAAAATATACCCAGTTATATTTAATTGTCTAAGATCGTATATCAAGTATAATAATATATTTCCCTGTAGAAACTGTGTAACTGATATCGAGGTCAAGGCGTTGATCACATCCTTTTATGGTTAGAAGTTTGGTAAATTTAACTTTATAACAATATCATTGGTTAAAATCGTGTATGACGCAACTATAAAACGTTTGATGCGTCTATTCTAGTCACTTACACCTCGGATCGTCAAACTAACAATATTATTCTACAATTCTTATTCTACCATAGTTTATACATCGACTAGAATCGGAACTTATCTTAAAGATAGAAGTAAGGTAAGTGTTGTAGATATTCAACTAGAATCTGATCTAAGTTTAAAGATAGAAATAAGGTAAGTGTTGTAGATATTCAATTGAATCTGATCTAATTTAAGATAGAAATAAGGTAAGTGTTGTAGATATTCAACTAGAATCTGATCTAAGTTTTAAGATAGAAATAAGGTAAGTGTTGTAGATATTCAACTAGAATCGGATCTAATTTTAAAGATAGAAATAAGGTAAGTGTTGTAGATATTCAACTAGAATCGGATATAATTTTAAAGATAGAAATAAGGTAATTTTTGAAACAATTAATTGGTCTACTTTCATTTTGACTACCTCCAGATTTTCATGATTTTTTCTCTACAAACTCAGTATTGACCAAGCATTCATGTGACATATCTGAAAGTTTCAAGGAAATTTATGTTATAGGATGAATTTTGTGATTTAACATGGAAACAGATGTTAATTAGTTAATTAGTGACGTCGGTCCTTATGTGCTAATCTCTCTTCATTAATATTTTAGGTCTCACTTCTTGGTTGCTAAAAACGTAAACAAAATGGCTGTGTGTTATCACGATCAAGAAGAATTTGAATCAGATCTGACGATAGAAGTAGCTAGAGAAGATGATATCTTAAAGGAAGGCCAAGGTTTAGATGAGATTGAGTGTGACAAGAATCCTGAACATCGAGATTTCATTCCCTTTAAGGGATTTAACTTTAGAACATTTACCTAATGTAAACAGAAACGCTAAAACATTAGAATATCTAAAACAGAAAGGAAGCCGAGTTGTCAGACTAGTGGTAGGAAGGAAATTAGGGTCCGGGTATGTGATGAGGTATAATAACCAATATTATATAAGGACTAATAATCATGTTGTTAGAACGGAGGATGAGGTGAAACATTGTACTGTCGAGTTTCATTACGATGATGACAGCAGGTCGAGTGTAATCACTTGTAGAGGAGTGAAATTATTCTATACCGATCCTTATAGAGATATTGCATTATTCAAATTCCACCCTGTACCTGATTTTTTACATCAACAACACTATGAGGATGATAAAGTTCCATATATTAATATAATGTTCAAAAATAATAAAACTATATCGATTATACCATTGCCAATATCGAGTGACTCGTCTTTATCTAGATTAAACCTAAACAGTTCCGAGATTCACTTGATGTTTATATCATATCCTGATGGTTTTATCGGATACTTAAAAAGCTCCTATTTTGAAATTAAACCAATTCCTTCCAATTTACAGGAGTTAACTTCTGTAGAAGTTTATATAGATGAGGAAGATGGTGAAAGTAGAAAGATAAGGGGTGATATTTTTCAATTTGGTGATGATATTGTTGTTAAACTATCAGAATTTATTTTTCAAGACGAAGTAAAGAAATGTAGAGTAGTTTTGAATGGTGGAGTAATTGGTCGTGGGACTCGATTGTATTTCAATCAATGTAACTTTAAAGATATCAGTAATGCGTGTGGCATTGATAAATATATATATGATGTCGATTGGTGGGAATTCAATTTTCACCCTAAAAAAGAATCTAAAAATAAAGATTTAAAAGATCCGTTAGATAATGTGTGTTGTATTGGCCATCCGCATGGTGCATTCAAACGTATCACTTTCGGACGAATATTAGGATACTCGATGAATAAATTTGACAATCAACATCGACATATAACCAAACCAGGATCAGATTGTCAGTGCCAGGAAGTTTGTTGTGTGGAGTATTCATGTAAAACCTGCCCTGGTTCTAGTGGATCTCCAGTATTTAAACTGCGCTACTTTGATAGTATGTCATATTATATTCATTTTATTGGTGAAAGTGAAAACAGAGAAATAGATGGTAACCATATTGAAAATATAAACAGAGCCTGGGTTGTCGGTGTACATGTCTGATGCTTACGTTGATCTATTGCGAGAGACGGTAAAGGTTTTCTTTCTCTAGTTTCAGATGTCCAGTTCCCAAAATATTTAGTTTAAATAATGACTAAAGATGACATGACATCAATTCTTAATCCAATTAATTTTAAAAACATTTTACGATGTAAAAAAACCTTCAACATTCAATCATATGAGTTAGAACTTTTACTGTTTCAAGAATTGCCAAACTGGTAATGCTAGTAACACCTAATAAAAAGTGTAAGAAAAACTTCAAATCAAAGCCTGGTCATAATAAGAATCTACTCTCTATCTACATTGAGCTCTGAATTGAATTTTGAGTATTATTTTTGTATGAATTGAAATATCAATTTAAAAATAGTATCAAGGGCCTGTATATTGTCTTTGTGTTGACCACTGGAAAAATATTACTTACAAACATTAATTTAGGGAGGAGAATTTTCAGTCCAAAAATTGATTCATTTTCACAATGTAGAGAGTACTTTATTGTAATTAGACGTATGGGTGAATTTTACTTTTAAATTCTTGCGACAGTGTGATACCAAATCGGAATCATGACAACTCGGGGAATATACAGCTAGGGTCAACTTCTACTGAAAAGATAGAAAAGAAACTTGGACCAATGTTAACAGACAAGGCATTGGGTGGGCTTGAAAATTGATATTGCAAAGGAGATTTTGGGTGGTCCTGAAAATTGATATTTTAAATGAGTTATTTTGGTTTTCACACAGGAAAACTCCAAACACGGATTATATTTGGTTAATTATTAATATCAGACACAATTAAACAACGAACTGATTAAAATCAGAAGTTATTTAGTGAGAGAATAGATTCGATATATCAAAATGATGTCATATACCGACCACCGGATATATCACTATATGAGAGAAACTTTGTTGTTTATATTTGCTATTTATACTTGTTACTCTGTGTTCTATATAATTATGGTATTGCTTGATAAAGATTGCTGTATGTGAATTGAAACGTTAAAATTAAATAAACATATTTTGTCCATATTATATGTGATTTTAAATTTTAGATAATTTATTCGGAAGGCGAATTTCATAACAATTTTCTTATTAATCTAACCAATATGTACCATTCCATACTAGTCTACATTTCATAACCGATATGTTGCCTTCAATATTCAAATTAATATTAGCTATGTAGACTCTCTAAAATAATGATAACGAACCAATATGTTGTTTCCATCATTCACTTTTAGTCTAACATCGTTACTTATTACATAATACTGTAGCTTTCCGAGTCCCTTTTTGATTTGGGGCTGGCTTACAGCTGAAATCATTTTTTCTCTGAAGCTTTAAATATAAAGTGAAGGCAGTCAAACAATATTTGATGTTTAAATTCTGACCCTAATATACTTCCATTCTGATAACAGAATACTAGAAATTTAAACATCCATGTTATATTTTAGAGACGTTTTACAGCATACCGTAATCTATTATACATGTTATTATTTATATTAAGAATTCTATATTACTTTGATAATATGTTATAATAAATATTGAAAACTATTTTAATATGTTTTAAATGAAATGAAATGAATGGAGTTTTACGCCCACTCTTCTGCACCTTATGAACTACTGTAAATGGGCCACCTAATGCATTGTGCAATGAGGGAAGTTTTGCCAGGACAGTAGCATTAACCTACTCTTTTTGCGATTTCCAACGTTCGAGGCATCTTTAACGTGCACAGCCTGTAGCACGCGGTTAATTGTCCCATCAGAACGACTAGACGTTTTTTACCATATCAGTCTCTCCGACCTGCATCACTGACGAGGGGAAACTGAGCCGAACAATCAGGAAGTTCATTTAGCGGGATTGAACGCTGGACCCCCAGGTTAGCTAGCAAGCGTCTTACTCACTGGGCCTCACACAATCCTTTAATATGTTTAAATATTTAGATGACTGTATTACTTTAAGTGTCCTACCCCTTGCCAATCTCAACCCCATCCTTCAAAAGGACCAAGAATACTTGTTTTGTCAAAATATACAATTTTAAGGATTATTCTTTCAAATCAATAGAACATGTTTAATATACAACAATGGATCCAGTTTTCATTTAACTTACTAAAACTGTGTTAGGTCATTATATATGAAAATGTTGACCAGATACTAATTATTGGTCAGTCTTTCATCTGACATAAAGTACCTACAGTTTACAACGAGATTTCTGGATACATTAATAGAAGGTGAAATTTCGTTATGTGACTTGGAAGAACTTATTGAACTCAGTTTGTCCAATTAAACTCTTTACAAGGGAGGTAAATCAAGATAATGTTCAAACATACAGACAACCATAAAATCTCAAAGTCTCTTTCAAATAAAACATTTAATATTTTATTCATTCATAAAATTAGCCTACCACAGAATTGAAGGGGTTTTGATTCAAATTATCAGAGGTAGCCCTGGAGACTCAGTGATGTAGACACTTGCCCGCTTGCCCGAAGATCCAGGTTTCAAACCGGCTGATGTCGAGATAAGCTTTTGGACTTTTCAGCTGGGATGTCAGTAATATCAATTGGTTTAGTGTAAAGGCACAGAGAAGTTCAGATATATACCCCTATCGCGATATATACCTATATCGCGATATATACCCATAACGCGATATATACCCATAACGCGATATATACCCATATCGCGATAAAAAACAAGCCCTACGCCATGGAAACAAAGTTAAAAAGAAAATAGAACAAATCATCTTTCAATTTTATCTAATGTCCTATCGTTTCAATTTTAGAACATTCATTTATCAAACAATGCAATTTTCTATCTTTTCTATAGTTGCTATTATTAGATTATGCATTAGGTACAGTGCAATAGCTTCTATTGTTTTCTATTATTAAAACTTTAGCTGAAACATATGCTTCTAAAACCTTACTTGGTTGCTCTTTCCTCTTATACTTATATATTTAGTAATATATTTTTCTATGATTTTTGAAAATTTTATTTTTGAAAAGATTCTCCATTAAATAATTTTTATCAATGAAATTAACGAAAACTCATTAATGATTTAATAAATACTAAAGAAGTGTGTTCACTGTTTCAATTATTTCTTCTAGATATGGCAAGCGGTAATTGTCACAATGCACTTAATCGCAAGTCTTATTGCTTTTGGTAAACCTGGTCTTTGGATATAAGGTAAGGGTTAGGTTTAGATATCGGGGATTAGGTAGGACTAGCGTTAGGTAGGGTAAGTAAGGAGTAGGGTCAGGTTAGGGTTAGGGTTAGAATTAGGTTTAGGGTTTGCAACAATTCTTAGTATACATAAAAGTCTGGTTTGGGTGTTATCAAATGTACTGTATGACAGTTAACGTTCAAGGATTAAAATTTCCAAATCACTCAAGTGAGTTATTGGTCGTGGGACAAGATTGTATTTTAATCAATGTGAACCTAAAGATAATCGCAGTATGCATGGTGTTGATAAAGAGATGTTGAATGTTGGATGGTGGGTATTTCATTTTCACCCTCAAAAAGTATTTGAGCAAAAAAATCCAATACAACAGTTAGATAATGTGTGTCGTATTAGCCATCCTCATGGTGCAATGAAACACATTACTTTCGGAAGAGGATTTGGATACTCTCTGGAAAGGTTTGATAATAAACTTCAACTTATAAAAACCCCAGAACATAAGAAGGCAAGTGCAAGGAAGTTTACTGTATGAAATATTCATGTAAAACGTGTCCTGGGGTAGATTGATAACTCAAAAACTGGAGTTTGAATTTGACGATTATTCGATGAACGTTTTTTGAGTTATTACCCTTGATTTAATAAAATCAGTTCAAAATTCTATTGTGGGTGCAATAGAATTTACAGCTTTCAATGGATTTTGATTAAACTTGGCGTGAGCAATGGAATTGAGCATTGGAAGACGTCCGTTGAGGTCGAAATTAACGATTTTCCTCTGTTACTTCCCTTGATCTTTTATAATACCCGGACCAATGTTAACAGACAAGGCATTGGGGTGGGGGGGGGGGGGAGGGTTGGGGGTCCTGAAAATTAATATTTTAAAGGAGATATTTGGGTTTTCATACAGGAGAACCCCAAACACATTTGATATGTACATTTATATTAAATAAATATTTAGACTGTATTACTTTAATTTGTTATAATAAATATTTAGAATACTGTATTACTTTAATATGTTATAATAAATATTTAGAATACTGTATTACTTTAATATGTTATAATAAATATTTAGACGACTGTATTACTTTAATATGTTATAATAAATATTTAGTCGACTGTATTACTTTAATATGTTATAATAAATATTTAGACGACTGTATTACTTTAATATGTTATAATAAATATTTAGAATACTGTATTACTTTAATATGTTATAATAAATATTTAGAATACTGTATTACTTTAATATGTTATAATAAATATTTAGAATACTGTATTACTTTAATATGTTATAATAAATATTTAGAATACTGTATTACTTTAATATGTTATAATAAATATTTAGACGACTGTATTACTTTAATATGTTATAATAAATATTTAGTCGACTGTATTACTTTAATATGTTATAATAAATATTTAGACGACTGTATTACTTTTAATATGTTATAATAATTTTTTAGAATACTGTATTACTTTAATATGTTATAATAAATATTTAGAATACTGTATTACTTTAATATGTTATAATAAATATTTAGAATACTGTATTACTTTAATATGTTATAATAAATATTTAGAATACTGTATTACTTTAATAAGTTATAATAAATATTTAGAATACTGTATTACTTTAATATGTTATAATAAATAAGTCGTTGGCTTTATTACTTTAATATGTTATAATAAATATTTAGAATACTGTATTACTTTAATATGTTATAATAAATATTTAGACGACTGTATTACTTTAAATATGTTATAATAGATATTTAGAATACTGTATTAACTTTAATATGTTTATAATAAATATTTAGTCGACTGTATTACTTTAATATGTTATAATAAATATTTAGACGACTGTATTACTTTAATATGTTATAATAAATATTTAGAATACTGTATTACTTTAATATGTTATAATAAATATTTAGAATACTGTATTACTTTAATATGTTATAATAAATATTTAGAATACTGTATTACTTTAATATGTTATAATAAATATTTAGAATACTGTATTACTTTAATATGTTATAATAAATATTAAGAATACTGTATTACTATAATATGTTATAATAAATATTTAGACGACTGTATTACTTTAATATGTTATAATAAATATTTAGAATACTGTATTACTTTAATATGTTATAATAAATATTTAGAATACTGTATTACTTTAATATGTTATAATAAATATTTAGAATACTGTATTACTTTAATATGTTATAATAAATATTTAGAATACTGTATTACTTTAATATGTTATAATAAATATTTAGAATTACTTTAGAACCCTGCGTTTTTTTTAAGGGGTGGTCCGGGGAAGTTCCATAACTGGTGAATATCGAGATGAATTTTCGGATGTTTTTTACCTGGCAAATTATCCCACATTCCACACTACATGGCATTACCCACCTTCATTACCCACCTTCATTACCCACCTTCATTACCCACCTTCATTACCCACCTTCATTACCCACCTTCATTCGCCTGTTTTGTGCAGAGAGTAAGGGTAAGACTCTATTCATTTCAAGTTTATCTGAAATGTATTCGGATTATTACCAGCTCGATGGCTGAGTTCTTCACGTTAAAGATTCATAGAATCAACCGGAAGTTCAATAAAACTTAGTCTAGTTGGTACAGAGTTCAGAATGTATTATACATGAGCCCAAAAACAATTAGATTGAGGTCGGAATTAGAACAGACGGAACTTTTTCAGAACTCGAGCGCCACCAATGAATGATATCTAAGACACGTAACTCCGGTCAGAGGTCCCCCAACCTTCGCCAATGTTCGTTAGGTACAATATAAAATAGAAGATATTACAAGAAACACAAAGTCAGTATTATTGTAGAACTCACTTCTTTAATATCAAAGAACATAACGTTCCAATTTACTTGACGATCTTCAAGCCAAGGTAAATGAAAGAGTAATATTGGCACTACAATTTAATTAACACTTACAAAGTACAACAATGTAATACACAGTAATAGATTAACATTATAAAATCAACAGATATTACAAATATTACAACTCACAAAACTAAATTTAGTTACAGGAAGGTTTTTAGAATGTAGGACGTTTACAAGTAAAAGTTCGCAGAGCAGTGATGTCACAGTCAAACGTAACATTCAAAGTGTAGTCGCTTATAGTAGAGCCGATCAGATAGACCAGAAAATAGACATCACTTTAAAAGTTACAAAGTTTAATATAAATACCACAAAAACTTTACATTTCAAACAGGTGATATTTATTAAGTTAAACTTAATAAAGGCAACGGTTCAAAAATGTCCAACAAATACACATAAAACTATCCAAGGTTATATTTAACTTGTTCAAATGGTTTCTCCTTGTATGTTGTATATTTTACTAAAAGTACATTAATAATATAATTAAAGTATCCATTGTGGTCTGAGGTTCAAAGTTACGGGCGAAACAAATCTTAAAATTGGTTACTTCCCTTAGTTAATTTTATATCAAGGTACAAGTAACATATCCAGGAATCTAAAGAAGTTATAAAAATACTGCAATAATTCTTAAGACAGCAATAAAATACAAGTTTAAGGTTTAGATAACAAAAATAGCTCTCTTCAAACATCTATATTCAAATAAATAACAAATTCTCCAGACATGAATCAAAAAGTCATCTTTCAACAAATTCACAATGGCGACTAAAATAAAAAAACAATGCCCTATGGGATCGCGCACCTCCTAATAAGGTTATGCTAATAAAGTGAAAAAAGCGGGAATCGTCTCGTGCCAAAATATGGTTTGATAATGACGTAATTCTAGGCTTCGCATGACAACACAAAGTAAGAACTGAACCAGTAGCCCATTGTTTGGTCCAAGTAGCTGCACCGAGTCTAAAAGAATGTCGTCCATACATCATTGGCGGCAAGCCGGGTTGAGAAAGGCGAGATTGTGGTGCCTTTGGGAATGCTATATAAGTTAAACAACTTTGATTATCAAGAACGTTAACTTGTCATCTACCAACCAACCAACCGATTATCAAGAATAACCAGACCCCAGTCAACTTGAGATACATCCTTTCGATGAATATTATAAAAGGATTAAAAGGCTCCCTTGACTAGGATATTTATTTAAATTTAGAAATGGCGACTGGGTGATTGAAATTCTTGAAAAAAAAGCTTTGACGCAGCCATAGGCGTAGCATGAGTGGTGAAGGGGGGTAATGATGGTATGAACTGAACCACAAAAAACATTCATCTTTCCAAATAAATCGAGGTTTTGGTGGATTCGAGGTATGTAAATACGTTTAAAACCCCCGCACCCCGCGGAGGTGCGGAAAATCCCAAGTTTTTATTTGCCTAGTTTTTTCTGATTCTCCCCAGCCATATCTGTCCAAATAGTTATCAGAGGCTGGGAATAGAGTCAGCAAGTTTCGGACTAGTGTAAATTAATTCAGGTAAATTATCTAATTGGGGTGTTTTATAGACCACCGAGTGCCAATCGGCCATATTGGGATTTAATTGTAAGACAGTCTAGATGCTGCTATTGATTCAATAAAAATTCAATTTATATTAGGCGATTTTAACTCAGATTTCTTCACTATTCGTAGTAGTCCGTTGCATGATTTTATAAATCGATTTTAATCTCCTGTCAAATTATTAAATCATTACAAGTCCTACTCGAACTACTAATACCTCTGTTACTTTGTTAGATCTTGTTATTGTCAATTGTCCCGATTTTATCAAATCGAATGAAATATTACCATGTACAATCAGTGACCACTGCCCGATTAAATTGAACGTCTTATATCCCGCGATTATAAAAATTGTTAGGAAATGTGCCATTAAAGATATACCGTCCTTAATACATGATAGAATACTCTGACTACGATAAGGCCGAAATCTTCAACTCGTATTTTACCAGTATAGCACAGGTTCCAAACCATGAGGACGTATTATCTCCCATTAATTTTAATGATTTTCAATGTATAATCATATATATAACTTTGTATTCCAGAATCATATTTTATCTAATTTTTAGTCTGGTTTTATAAAGAAAGATGCTACTGTTTATCCATTAATCGACATATACCAAGATATTTTACAAACATAAGACGTAGGCAAAGAAATAAAATAGTACTTTTTGACAGTTCCGCATTCGATAAAATTTGGTTCAAGGGTCTTATTCATAAACTTAATTCTATTGATATTGTTTATTACCAAACGCCTTTCGGCCTATATAAGTATGTGTACATACAAAAATGCATAATACAAAATTCAAAATGGTGGGACAAATATTTCGAGCTAGATTATATTGTACTTTCACTTTTAGAAGGGAATTTTCCTAATCTTGTTAACGTTTTGATATTATTTGATGTTAACAGTTTAATAAGTTTGTGGTCGGGTTCTTCCAGTATTAACAACTAATATATATTTCTCTATGAAGTTGGTTCGATAGACATAATAAAATATGATGAAGTTCATCCTAAATTACGTTAAAATGACAATTTCTTTAGATAATGTGCCGATATATAGTAAGGTCATAATTGGTGTTAATGGATGTCAAGGTATAGGTGTAACGTGCAGTATGTAAGATGATTTAATATACAGGTATTCATTATTGTCCTAAATCATACACTGTAACGACAAGATTACAAGATTTCATTGTTAGAATATATACAGTTATATTTATAAGTGTACAAGCTTGTTTATCATGTAAGAAATATTACCCTATAGAAACTATGTAATTGATATTGAGGTATATGTAATGTACCCTAACAAAATAATTAACACAGTGCTGAGAGAATCTAATTTACTGACAAATAAGACCAACCATAATATATGAAAGACTAAATTACAGTGACTGTTCCATTAATGAGATTATTAACGTTACTTGTTTGTAATTAAAGACCAACTCGATACAAGACAAACTCAATACTAGATTAACTCGATACAAGACAAAACTCGATACAAGACCAAGTCGATACAAGACCAAGTCGATACAAGACTTCTCGATACAGAACCTTTCGGTACAAGATACCTCTCGATACAAGATACCTCTCGGTGCAAGACCAACTCGATATAAAACAAACTTGATGTAAGACATCTCGATACAAGAGCCCTCTCGATACAAGACCAACTCCATATAAACGACCTACTCGATACAAGAGACCTCTCGATACAAGACAAACTCGATACAAGAGACCTCTCGATACAAGACAAACTCGATACAAGAGACCTCTCGATACAAGACAAACTCGATACAAGGGACCTCTCGATACAAGACCAACTCGATACAAGAGACCTCTCGGTACACGACCTACTCGATACATGAGACTTCTCGATACAAGACCAACTCGATACAAGATACCTCTCTGTACACGACCTACTCGATACAAAACAAACTCGATACTAGACTAACTCGATACAAGACAAACTCGATACAAGACTTTTGGGTACAAGATACCTCTCGATGGAAGACCAACTCGATATAAAACAAACTTGATGTAAGACATTTCGATACAAGAGCCCTCTCGATACAAGGCCAACTCCATGTAAGAGAACTCTCGGTACACGACCTTCTCGATTCAAGAGACCTCTCGATATAAGACAAACTCGATACAAGAGACCTCTCGATACAAGACAAACTCTTTACAAGAGACCTCTCGATACAAGACAAACTCGATACAAGAGACCTCTCGATACAAGACAAACTCTTTACAAGGTACCTCTCGACACAAGACAAACTCGATACAAGAGACCACTCGATACAAGAGCCCTCTCGATACAAGAGCCCTCTCGATACAAGGTACCTCTCGACACAAGACAAACTCTTAACAAGAGACCTCTCGATACAAGACAAACTCGATACAAGGAACCACAGCAGTCAGGAAGTGGAAGAGAATTGGTGTTAATGAATGTCAAGGTATACCTGATATACATACACAGATTGGACAACCTCTTTACAATCCCTTTAAACCCTACATCTCTGATAAGGAAGGTTTGAAATAGGTATTACGTGCAGTATGTAAGATGATTTAATATACAGGTATTCATTATTGTCCTAAATCATACACTGTAACGACAAGATTACAAGATTTCATTTTTAGAATATGCACAGTTATATTCAATTGTCTAAAGCTTCGTTTACACAATCAAATATCTGTTCAAAATGTCTTTATTCATATGTTCGTGGATAAATGTTTGATCGTATGGGCTTTCCAGTCCACCCAGCTGTAAATCACGGCGGACCTGTGAACCTGTTATCCTTGTGAAATTTAGTTGTATTTTTTCCCCAATAGATGTTCAATCCTTCCTAACAATGATGGTGATATTTAAATTAGGTATCAATCTATAACAAATCAGCTCCCGTATAGATGTCATGTGACTGCCTTCCCATGTGACTTGACTTTCAAATTGGAGAGCGGCATAAAGAAAATGTAGACAGTTATTGATATTACTAGATTAATTAGTCTGTCCCAGGATAACCCGTGACTTTACATTACTTTAACAATTAACGGCCCCATCTTTGTTAGTAATTGATAAAAGGAAGCTAAATCCATGCGTAAGAAATTTCTGAAGCTGACCTGGTCTGTTAGCTGTAACTCACTTAATAATAATTATACATCATCATACAAATGTTGGATCATGTTTGATGTTTGACAGTGGAGACAGAAACCCACAACAAGCTTCAACATGGTTCTACAAATGTATGGTGATGTTTGAACAAATGTATGATCGTGTAGACGGGCCATAAGATAGTATATTAAGAATAATAATATATTTCCCTGTAGAAACTGTGTAACTGATATTGAGGTCAAGGTGTTGATCACGTCATTTTATTTTTAGAAATTTGGAAAGTTTACTTTTATAACAATATCATTGGTTAAAATCAAGTATAACGTCATATGGTTGTTTCCCTAAAGAAATATACTTTCAGTATCTATTCAACTATAAAAGTGTTTGACGCGTCTATTCTAATCATTTACACCTCGGATCGTCATACTAACAATATTATTCTACAATTCTTATTCTACCATAGTTTATACATCGACTAGAATCGGAACTTAATTTAAAGATAGAAATAAGGTAAGTGTTGTAGATATTCAACTAGAATCTGATCTAAGTTTTAAGATAGAAATAAGGTAAGTGTTGTAGATATTCAACTAGAATCTGATCTAAGTTTTAAAAATAGAAATAAGGTAAGTGTTGTAGATATTCAACTAGAATCTGATCTAAGTTTTAAGATAGAAATAAGGTAAGTGTTGTAGATATTCAAATAGAATCTGGTCTAAGTTTTAAGATAGAAATAAGGTAAGTGTTTTAGAATATTAATAGAATCTACTTAATTTAAAAAAAATTTAAAAAAAGGGTTTAAATTCAAATTTGGGAAACTTTTTTTTAAGTTTTAAAATAAATTTTGAATTAATAAAGTTTAATTTAAAAATAAAAATAAAGACCAATATTATAGATATTCTACTTCCTTTAATTTAAGAAAATTTTTAATTCACATCAGGAACCCTTTTTCAAGTTTTCAATAATAGATATAGTAACTTTAGATAAATAAGACCACTATTATAGATATTCTACTTCTCTTTAATTTAAGAAACTTTTCAATTCACATGCAGCAACCTTTATCAAGCAATACAATAATAGATATAGTAACTTTAGATAAATAAACCCTTTTATAATATACTACTTCTCTTTAATTTAAGCAAGTTTCAATTTACATACAGGAACCCTTTTTCAAGCAATTTAAAAATGTATTTAAACTTTTGAAATAAAATTTTAAAATTATTTCCAATTTGCCAAATTTCAATTAAAAAAGTTTTTCGGAAAAAATGCCCTTAATTTTTAAAAAATTTAAAAATTTTAGGTGAAAAATTAGGGTGAATTTTAAATTCCCCTGAAAAAAGGTTTTTAATTAAAAACTGTAATTTCCACCCAGGTGAAAATTTACAACTTTAACCTCAAAATAATACTGGTGATAATCAAAAAGTTATTTAAATATTACAGTGTACGGTGGTTTACATACGACATCATTCACTAATTATCACCTAATTTTTATCTTAGTGTAAATAATAATCACCTGGGGAAAAATTAAAGATTTTAATTCAAAATAAAAAGTGAAAGTCGAGGGGGCCAGCGTTTCCCCCGGAAAATTTCGAACATTTTTAAACTTCTAACCTTAGAAAAAAGGGGGACCCTTTTTTAGCCCCTTTTGGACCAAAACCCCCAAAATATTGTTAAAACTAAAACGCCATTAACTTCTTATTTAAAATTTTAAAGGTTTTAAGTTGGGGGGTTAAAGTTTTGTTTAAATAAAAATTCAAAGGGTTAAATAAAAATACAAAATTAAAATTTAGGAAAATTTATTTGGGAAAAAGGGAGGATTTGAATTTAAAAATTTTTCTTCTCGGGGGATAAAATTTTTTGGATAAACTTTAAAAAACTTTTTTTTAATTTTAATTCCCGGGGTTTTTAATTTTTCTGTTTAAATTAAAAAAAAACCAATCCCCAACGCCCAAAACCGGGAATACAAAAAAGAAATATAAGGTTCGTAATCATAGGAGATTTCAATGTCAGAACTAATACACTAAATGAGATATTACTGCCCGACTGTGATATCACTTCGTCTTTTGATAAACCTTTCCCTAATTTCCACCACCAAATACCAGACAATTATTTTTTATCGAAAAGAAACAACCAAGACACTACAAAATGTAGTGGATGGGGTAAGGAACTAATAGCGTTCCATTCTTGGGGAACATAGTAAATTACGAACTTACGGCAGATTTAAACCTCTCATTTCAACTCCAGCTCCCTACCTTTTCGCTATGAAAAATCCAAAATATAAAAAAGCCTTGACACATATCCGACTAAGTACCCACCCGTTAGAAATAAAGAGAGGTCGATATAGACATGTCCCTGTAGATTATAGAATATGTCAGCACTGTGATCTTCATCAGGTTGAAGATGAACATCATTTTCTACTAGTATGTCCTGAATACAGTCAGCTCCGGGAGAATTATTTAACACCAATTATTTCATATTATACCTGAGGAACATAAAAAGGGACCATGATGCTATAATCTGTATTATATTGTATATTATTGTCTATTCTATACTTACATATATATATATATCATAATCTCATATTATCTTTTCTTTTATCTATTGTACTATTTATATAAGTATGGGAGTTCAACACCGAGTGAGAGAACTGGTAGGTTTTGTTTGATATGGCCTTTAGATTTTTTGGATAGTTTTAACAGAAAAGTGAGGAAAATGTCAAAATTCACCCAATATCATATTTCATTTTGATTTTCTAGTCTTATATTGACTAACATCTAGTGAGGGGACTTCAACACCGAGTGAGAGAACTGGTAGGTTTTGTTTGACTATTAAACTATGAGACTATTTCATAAGAAAGCAGAATTAGAGAAAGATTTATTTCCTATGCGTAGTTTAAATTTCTGGAATGAAATATGAAGTTGCACTGTTTCTGTTTATCAGGTTATTACAATAAAATCTTTATCTTATTATTATCACTAGCGCTTATTCCCGGCTTCGCCCGGGGTTATTTACCAGTCACTTGAGTAATATTTCATGCCAACCATATTTCTTTTAATTCAATGCATGAGCCCGGAGTTATTTAACAGTCACTTGAAAATATTTCATGACCACCATATTTCTTTTAATTCAATGCATGAGCCCGGGGTTATTTAACAGTCACTTGAAAATATTTCATGCCCACCATATTTCTTTTAATTCAATGCATGAGCCCGGGGTTATTTACCAGTCACTTGAGTAATATTTCATGCCCACGATATTTCTTTTAATTCAATTCATGAATAGTTGGCAGTGAAAAAACATTCGGTACTTTAAGTTAAAAATATCGTCGCCGAATATTTGAGAGGCATTCTATTGGTTTAAATTGTAGACATGATTATCCAAAAACAATTTATCATCGGCCTTCACGTACTTGATAACCGTTGGTAAATCTATTAATAGCCAAAGTAAATAAAAGAAAATTATGCCGTTTCACTCGGCAGTCTTCAGTGTGTTTTTTGACAAAGTAAACAACGAATGCCAAAACAAAGACTCAGGTGCACATCCTTGCATATACAGGATTGTGCATGCACGGCATCTCCTTCCTGCCTGCCTCCGTCTTTGAGCTATGGCGACCATACACACACAGACACACAGACTTCCTCTTATATAGATAATAGATAGATTATTATTATTTTACTTACCTAGTTGTGAAATGAACTTATAACACATTTCATTGGCTGTTCATATATTGTGATACATGATTGACAGATGGGTTAGGACCACGTGATACATGATTGACAGATGGGTTAGGACCACGTGATACATGATTGACAATCCGCTCACTAGATGTTTCCGTGTACCAGATGTAAATAATCAGTTATCGAGAAATGCAGACGACATGTCAAATAAAGTTGATAGATTTTATTGATTCTAGTCAGAAATAGAAACGACGATACGAAAATCAGGTACCAAGTATACAACAGTTGAACATTTAAGGTAAACTCATCAGAAAAAAGGAACCAGGATTATTCGGACTAAAGATCCTTTTCGGGGAAGCCAAACGGCCTAAAATTAGTAAAAACTCCTACAAAAGTGATTTCATGTGAAGTGACGGTCAAGCGAATGTTGATAAAATATAGCGGCCTACCCTCATTTTTTGACTAGTTTTTTATGGTCATGATATATTGATTTTTGTACAGAAACTATTAATTAGTGAATTAGTGACGTCGGTTCTTATGTTTTAATCTCTCTTCATTATATTTCAGGTCTCGCTTCTTGGTTGTTTTAAAACTTCAACAAAATGGCTAGGTGTTATCACGATCAAGAAGAATTTGAATCCGATCTGACGATAGAAGTAGCGAGAGAAGATGATATATTAAAGGAAGGCCAAGGTTTGGATGAGTTTAAGTGTAAAAAGAATCCTGGACATCGAGATTTCATTCCCTTTAAAGATTTAACTTTAGAACATTTACCTAATGGATACAAAAATACAAAAACATTAGATTATATAAAACAGAGAGGAAGCCGAGTTGTGAGACTAGTGGTAGGAGAGAATTTAGGATCTGGGTTTGTGGATAGAGATGATAACCAATATTATATAAGGACTAATAATCATGTTGTTAAAACGGAGGCTGATGTGAAACGTTGTACTGTTGAGTTTCATTTCGATGATGACAGCAGGTCGAGTGTAATCACTAGTAGAGGAGTGGAACTTCTAGAGACATGTCCTTATAGAGATAGAACGATATTCACATTCCATCCTGTACCTGATTTTTTACATCAACTAGACTATGAGGATAATAGACAGCCATATGTTACTATAATGTTAAAAAATAATCAAATTAAATCGTGGCCAGCATATCCACCACCGAGTGACTCGTATTTATCTGAATTAAACCTAAACAGTTCCGACATCTACTTGGCGTTCATTTCATATCCTGATGGTTTTATCGGATACTTCAAGAGCTGTTATTTAAAATTTAATCCACTTCCTTCCAATATACAGGAGTTGACTTCTGTAAAAGTTTATATAGATGAGGATGATGGTAAAACTAGAAAGATAAGGGGTTATATTGTAAAATTTGGTGATGATGTTGTTATTAAAGTATCAGACTCTATTACCCAAGATAAAGTTAAGAAATGTAGAGTTGTGAGGAATGATGAAGTTATTGGACGTGGGACTCGATTGTATTTCAAGCAATGTAAATTTAAAGATTTTGTCAGTTTTAGAGGGATTGATGAAGAATATCTTGATAGAGATTTTTGGGAATTTACCTTTCACCCTAAAAAAGTAAGTGAGGATAGAATTGTGTCAGATGAAGTGTGTTGTATTGGCCACCCTCATGGTGGTCCCCCAGTGGACCGGGGTTAAGAATAGGTCCACCGTCCCCCATTGCGTGTCGTAAAAGGCGACTGAATTGGGGCTCCTCGTTTGCCGTGAGGTGCGACCCGTGTCGGTTTTGAATGGACTCCTGGTGGTTGAGGGTAACATACTTCCCAATACATCATTTTGGGGCCAGGGGATTCCTAGACAGGGGGCCAGTGTGGCCCACACTGGTCAATCGGCTTGTCGTGTTGAGCTTATGAGTCGGTGGTCAGAACAGATAAAAACACTTTTTGTTATAGTTTCTATCATTATCCTCCAAATCATTTCACCGACTCAGAAGCAGCGGCTTGGGTCAATTGGGTAAAAATAAAATAATAGTTCGGAATTTTATTTGCTCCATCCAGAACTTTTTATTCACTGTTTTTATCTGAGTATATCTCTCGATTACCCCTAGGGCGCTGGCGCTGGAGTCCCGCGCCGAGCCTGCGCGGAGGTCGTGGTCCGTGGTGGTCGGGGGTCTCGAGAGATGAATCCTTAATTTTTTCTTCATGGCTACACAAACAAAAAAAGTAACAAACGAGCGTAAACGCCGGTTAACCGAGGCCGAATTTACCGATTCGTCTACTTCAGACGAATCGTGGCCTCGGTTTCTTGTCATTGACAGTAGTGACTCTGAGAGGTCCTTATCATCATTATCTCCATTTGCCATTTCTAAAGGTTTAACTGGCCTAGCCAGTGAGCCAAAATCGATCAAAAAATTGCGTAATGGATCTTTGTTGGTTGAATGCTCTCGAAAAATCCATGCAGAGCTATTACTTAAATCAACTTCACTTGCTAACATCTCTATTAAAGTCTCTCCTCATTTCTCTTTGAACTCTTCAAAAGGGGTCGTTCGTCATCCAGACCTCAATGGGTGTTCTGCTGAGGAAATGAAGGAGGAGTTGCGAGATATTGGAGTCACGAACGTTGATCGAATATCTATCCGTCGTGACGGCCAATTAATACCAACAAACACTTTCATCTTGTTATTTAACCGACCTAATTTACCATCAGAAATTAAAGTAGGTTATCTTAACATCAAGGTTTCACCATATATACCAAATCCTCTTAGGTGTTACAACTGTCAACGCTTCGGGCATGGAACTCGAACTTGTAAGAGTTCGATTCGATGTGCGCGTTGTGGACAGTCGGGACATGACAGCAAGGATTGCACTGAATCTCCTTGCTGCTTCAATTGTGAAGGAAAACATCCAGCATTTTCTAAAGACTGTCCCAAGTGGCAACTTGAAAAAAAAATCAATAAAGTAAAGATCGAAAATAAATTATCATATCCCGAAGCGAGGAAGGTTGTAGAAGGTGCAACTCCATCTACTCCTTCCGGAAAGACTTTCGCTAAGGCGGTTAAGGCATCTACAAAATCTGTAGAATGCCAAACCGACGTTTCTTGGCTGGAGCGATTACCATTAGCTTCTCTAGCCTTGTTACCATCTGTTCTAGAAACAACTGCATCTACATCATCAGCTACTCAGACTCCTCAAATTGAGAAGTCAAGTGCTGATGATCGTAATTCTATTATACCATCTAAAGACATTCAGCCAAAAGGGACTGGTAAACAGTCCAGAGCTAAAAGTAGCGAAAGTCTTTCTAAAAATGACAAGTCCGGTAAAAAAAATGTATCCTCCTCCAAAAAGGGAGGTAGGGATTTATTGAAGTCTGCCATATCTGATAGTATAGAAATGGAGACTTCAGAGGTTGATGCGGAAGTTCTCAACCCCCCTTGCCGCAAACCTCGTAGTCCAATTAAACCACCCTGACAATGCATCCAAAAAATATTATAATGCAATGGAATTGTCGAGGTTTAAGTCATAATTTAAATGAAGTTCAGCTATTAATCCAACAATACAATCCGTTGGCTATTTGTCTCCAAGAGACATTCCTTAAGCCAACGAATTTACATTTAGTGCCATTCAAACATTTTGTTTCCTACCACCATTATGGCACTGGTGATGACAAGGTCTCGGGTGGTGTTTCTATTATTGTTAATAGAAACGTTGCTCAGTCCGAAGTCACACTCAATTCTCCTCTGCAGGTAATTGCCGTGCGAGTAACACTCCACGTGCCTATTACCCTTTGCTCCATCTATTTGCCACCTAACTCCACTCTAAACCCCAGAGACTTGGATGACCTTGTTGCCCAGCTTCCATCTCCTTGCATTTTGCTCGGAGATTTCAATGGTCACCATTCTTTTTGGGGTAGTCCTAATGACAACAACAGAGGAAAATTAATAGCTGACTTCATTTATGACAACGATCTTTGTATCTTTAATGACGAATCGCCTACATATTTCTGCTCAAGAACAAAAACCTTTTCTCATCTAGATCTGACAATTAGCTCACCATCTTTGTTCCAAGATTTTTTTTGGAGTGTCCATGATGATCTCTGTGAAGAAAAACAACGCTGAACACGAAAAGAAAATATTTATTTTTTTCGTTTCATTTTTAAAATAATTTTTATTCCATAATTTTGACGTCAACAAAAGTTTCGTCAAATTGAATAGTTTCGTTTTATTGTATGAAAATCTACGATCCTTGAATTTAACAATATCTATTTTGGCGCATTTTTTTACTTCCGGTAGGCCGGTTGGCAGCGGTTGGCGGTAGGCTTTTGAAACCCACCCAATATTATAGGGATAAAATTTATGATGCTTATCCCAAATTAAAAGATGGTGGAGGATTTGAATTATTATGAACTTCCAATAGATCATGTTTAGATGTGATTAAACCACCACAGCAAGGATATAATAGTGAAAACTTGTCTGATTCATGTGCTCTAGGAAAAGGTATCATCTACATTAGACCCCTACAGAAAGATCTTGGTATTGCAGTTGAAATGTCCACAAGTCAAAATGTCCCCAAAAAGTCAAACAATATATTATGAGTTTATGTTTTATGATCCCTATTAATTATTAATTATCAAACAGTTAAGTGGGAGAGTATATGTCTTCTTTTTAATCAATCAATTGTAGATGAAAGGTTAATCTGCATGTATTGTATTATAGTAGGCTATATGGTTTCCTTTTCTTGTTATAAATATTTCCAATTTGTGTGATTGGACGCATTACTACTGTGATAGTCG
>CM060201.1:36449537-36508261 GCA_030562195.1 Nipponacmea schrenckii
CTATTAATATCTAATTTCTGATATTTCACGATTAATATCTAATTTCTGAAATATCAACTATAATATCTATTTTCTGATATCTCACTAATAATATCTAATTTCTGATATCCCACTATTAATATCTAATTTCTGATATTTCACTATTAATATCTAATTTCTGATATCTCACTATTAATATCTAATTTCTGATATCCCACTATTAATATCTAATTTCTGATATTTCACTATTAATATCTAATTTCTGATATCTCACGATTAATATCTAATTTCTGAAATCTCACTATTAATATCTAATTTCTGATATCTCACTATTAATATCTAATTTCTGATATTTCACTATTAATATCTAATTTCTGATATCCCACTATTAATATCTAATTTCTGATATTTCACTATTAATATCTAATTTCTGATATCTCACTAATAATATCTAATTTCTGATATCTCACTAATAATATCTAATTTCTGATATCTCACTATTGATATCTCATTTCTGATATCTCACGATTAATATCTTATTTCTGATATCTCACTATTAATATCTAATTTCTGATATCCCACTATTAATATCTAATTTCTGATATCTCACTATTAATATCTAATTTCTGATATTTCACTATTAATATCTAATTTCTGATATCTCACTATTAATATCTAATTTCTGATATCTCACTATTAATATCTAATTTCTGATATCTCACTATTGATATCTCATTTCTGATATTTCGTTATTAATCGGTAAAATCAAATCATTAGTACCATCTTCACAATAATTGTCATTTATTTTATCTTCCACGAAGAAATCAAAATCAGTGTCTTCAATTGTAGGATGTAGTAAAGCATTTTAATGTTATTGGGTGGTAGTAAGGTTTTAACATTGGTTTTGCTAGTCTCTTTAGATGTTTTTGGTGTCAGGGCACATATGCCTGTAATTATTTCGACATTCTATAAAATTTGTTCTGCTTTTCTTCCAAGTCAATTGACACATTTGAGATTCAAAACCAAGTTTTTGCAGCAAGTGTGTAAGCCTTTTTACACTAGATTCCGCATTGTTATCAATTTCCCCATAAAAACTATTTAGCTCAGATTTGACCGGGTTTGAAGAGATATATTCCAAATATATATATATACAGATGTATTATTTTGCTGCCATTTGATTCTGTTAGTAGGTTTTTTTGAAGCTTCGAATTCAGCATAATATGATTTGTATAAACTAACCACAATTGGAAAATGTTTCGATATATTACAGTTCTAAATATTAAAACTGGATATATGACGGATAGGCTTTTACTTACAATACAATAGTCAATAGAGCTGGAACCTACCGAACTGATGAATGTAAGCTCTATTGTAATATCAGGCGGGAATCCACCATTAACTATATGTATATGTTATGATTTCGACTAAAATGCAATTAAGAATTGACCGAAGAGGTTGGTTTCCTGATCAACGTTATGTCTTTCGAGGAGACTCGCTTCCTCTTGGCAGAAGGTATTTCTGAAGCTCTTTATAAATGGATTTGGTTAAGCAGAGTCAATCGGATAATAGTCTGGTATAGATCTTGTGCGAGGATTGAAGTCACCTAATAGCATAAGATCGTCTTGACACAGCCTCATTCAGCAGTTCAATACCATTTTCATGCTTTTATTGTCATAGAATACTGATTCTTTTGGGGGAACATACACAACACAAACAACTATGTCCAACATCTTTCAGTTTAAAAAGAACAATCTAATTTATCTACTTGACCTTATAGATAGTTCTTAATAAATACCACTACACAACCCGAAGTTTTACCTGTATAGCATATATCCAAGCAAACAAATTGTCGCAACCTACGTAGCTCTAATGATATTTACAAATTGAAACCTATCACTGCCAATTATGTTAATTACGGTGAACGTTCATTCTCCTATCTTGCTCCAAAACTCTGGAATAATCTTAAACCAAATAAAAAAAATGAAATGGATATTAGATCATGTACTTCGGTGGCATCTTTTAAATCAGCTTTAAAAACGTTATATCTGGTCCATACAGCTATATCTGGTCCATACAGTTATATCTGGTCCATACAGCTATATCTGGTCCATACAGTTATATCTGGTCCATACAGTTATATCTGGTCCATACAGCTATATCTGGTCCATACAGCTATATCTGGTCCATACAGCTATATCTGGTCTATACAGTTATATCTGGTCCATACAGCTATATCTGGTCCATACAGCTATATCTGGTCCATACAGCTATATCTGGTCCATACAGCTATATCTGGTCCATACAGTTATATCTGGTCCATACAGCTATATCTGGTCCATACAGCTATATCTAGTCCATACAGCTATATCTGGTCCATACAGCTATATCTGGTCCATACAGCTATATCTGGTCCATACAGCTATATCTGGTCCATACAGCTATATCTGGTCCATACAGCTATATCTGGTCCCATATTTTCCACAATATCAATACTATGATCCAATATACAAATATCTTGATATTTTCAAGATCAGGGACAATAACTCATATTAAATATTTTTCGATTGGTCTGATTTTCATTCGGGTTATTCCTTGGTTTATAACAAACACTCACATCAAGTTTTGTCGAAATTTATCTAAAAAGCAAATCTTTACCGTGTCAACAAGATTTCAAGAACAAGGGCATCAACTCATAGTAAATTTTTTTCGATTGGTTTAAAAGGGGTCCTACTAGGGTTATAATCATATCAGAAAAAAGCTTAATTTTATTTTAATTTTAATCACTTCAACTTTGACGACCATTCGATCTTATCCCAGCCTCCATTGAGCACTTTGATCTGCTATATAGAAGATGAAATTCTTTCAAGCTATTGACGCCCATTGGATCGAGACACTAAACCTCCAAAGGTAAAACATTTAAGACTAAATATTCCCCATACGGCTACAAAACTTTACAACTACAACTCCTAACCGTGTGTAGTTATGCAAACAATTTCGTTGTCTGCTCAATATATGGTTGATGATGAACAAAAACTCTAAAACTCTGTGATAGTAAGGTCATAATCTTATCGTAATTATCTTGTCTTGGGTTCCATTGATAAATCACTATTAACGTCATGTTTGAGTCCTGAGTTTTGTTTTAATTGTCGGAACCACAGCAGTCAGAAAGTGGAAGAGAATTGGTGTTAATGGATGTCAAGGTATATGTGAAACGTGCAGTATGAAAGATGATTTAATATACAGGTATTCATTATTGTCCTAAATCATACACTGTAACGACAAGATTACAAGATTTCATTGTTAGAATATACGCAGTTATATTCAATTGTCTAAAGCTTCGTTTACACGATCAAACATTTGTTCAAAATGTCGTTATTTATGTGTTCGTGGATAAATGTTTGATCGTATAGTCTTTCTCAATATGTATGACCTTGTTCAATTTTTATGTTAAATCCTTCCAAGAGATGTTGGTGATATTTAAATTAGGTATCAATCCGCTCCTGTATAGATGTCATGTGACTGCCTTCCCATGTGACTTGACTTTCAAATTGGAGAGCGGTATAAAGAAAATGTAGACAGTTATTGATATTACTAGATTAATTAGTCTGTACCAGGATAACCCTAGACTTTACAATACTTTAACAATTAACGGCCCCATCTTTGTTAATAATTGATAAAAGGAAGTTAAATCTATGCGTTAGAAATTTTTTAAGCTGGCTTGGTCTGTTAGCTGTTACTCACTCAATGATAATTATACATCATCATACAAATGTTGGATCATGTATAATGATATTCGACAGTGGAGACAGAAACCCACAACAAGCTTCAACATGGTTCTTCAAATGTATGGTGATGTTTGAACAAATGTATGATCGTGTAGACGGGCCATATATTAAGAATAATAATATATTTCCCTGTAGAAACTGTATAACTGATATTGAGGTCAAGGTGTTGATCACGTCATTTTATTTCTAGAAATTTGGGAAATTTAAACTTTATAACAATATCATTGGTTAAAATCGTGTATGACGTCATATGGTTGTTTCCCTAAAGAACTACACTTTCAGTATCTATTCAACTATAAAAGTGTTTGACGCCTCTATTCTAATCATTTACACCTCGGATCGTCATACTAACAATATTATTCTACAATTCTTATTCTACCATAGTTTATACATCGACTAGAATCGGAACTTAATTTAAAGATAGAAATAAGGTAAGTGTTGTTGATATTCAACTAGAATCTGATCTAAGTTTTAAGATAGAAATAAGGTAAGTGTTTTAGATATTCAACTAGAATCTGATCTAAGTTTTAAGATAGAAATAAGGTAAGTGTTGTAGATATTCAACTAGAATCTGATCTAAGTTTTAAGATAGAAATAAGGTAAGTGTTTTAGACCACTATTATAGATAAACTACTTCACTTTAATTTAAGCAACGTTTCAATTCACATACAGGAATCTTTATCAAGTTTTACAATAATAGATATAGTAACTTTAGATAAATAAGACCACTATTATAGATATACTACTTCACTTTAATTTGAGCAACGTTTCAATTCACATGCAGCATTCTTTATCAAGTTATACAATAATAGATATAGTAACTTTAGATAAATAAGACCACTATTATAGATATACTACTTCACTTTAATTTAAGCAACGTTTCAATTCACATACAGGAATCTTTATCAAGTTTTACAATAATAGATATAGTAACTTTAGATAAATAAGACCACTATTATAGATATACTACTTCACTTTAATTTGAGCAACGTTTCAATTCACATGCAGCATTCTTTATCAAGTTATACAATAATAGATATAGTAACTTTAGATAAATAAGACCACTATTATAGATATACTACTTCTCTTTAATTTAAGCAACGTTTCAACTCACATACAGGAATCTTTATCAAGCGAATTAAACATGTCATTTAAAGCTTAGAAATAAGGTAGTTTTAAACATGTATTATCGGCATGCCACTTTCAATATATAGTATCGGACGTGCCCCTTAATTTTGAATTAAAAATCTAGGTGAAAATTAGGTGATAATTCATGTAGTTAGTTTTTAATTAAAAACTTTAATTTCCACCCAGGTGAAATTCACAGCTTTAACCTCAAAATAATAATGGTGATAATCAAAAAGTTATTTAAATATTACAGTGTACGGTGGTTTACATACGACATCATTCACTAATTATCACCTAATTTTCATCTTAGTGTAAATAATAATCACCTAGGTAAAAATTAAAGATTTTAATTCAAAATAAAAAAGTGAATTATGTCGTATGTGAGCCAGCGTTCTACAATGGCTATATATCACTGCTAGAAGCAGGTTAAAGGCAGTAGATACTACACTTATAGGATAGAAACAGGGGGAGCTAAATCTAGACCTGTGTTCTACCAGCCACCTAAAGATACTTCAGTAAGACGTAAAACGCCATTAATTTCTTCTTATTTAAAACCTAGAGGTTGAAGTTGGAGGGTTAATAGTAGTTAACCTAAACAATTCAACTGTTGTGTTGATAATAGTAACAATATCAAAAGTTAGTTTCAGTTAATAATATATTGAACAAGGGAGTGATGTAAATATTATAAATAGTATTTCAAATACAATGTTAATATATTGATTGATAAAATGACATACAAAGATACCAACCGGTGCCATCATGTTACGTGAGTCACATAACTATGAGATACCTGAATGAAATTATTGAGTATTTGTGTATATCGTAAATTGTAAATATTCTTTACTGTGTATTGTATCTCTTTACTATGTAATATAAACTGTTACGAATAAATATTATTAAATTAGTAATTCAATACCAGCCGGTGCCATCAGAGATTTCACATAACTATCAATAATTCTAAACCAATCCATGGTTAGGACCACGTGATACATGATTGACAGATGGGTTAGGACCACGTGATACATGATTGACAATCCGCTCACTAGATGTTTCCGTGTACTAGATGTAAATAATCAGTTATCGAGAAATGCAGACGACATCTTTGAACGAATCATCTTGTCGCTCACTGCCTTGAAAGGTACATATTATCCCACAATTATCTTTTACTTTACAAAATTTACTGTTTTCAAAGATCTAAAGGAAGTATTACAAAATTTCGTGTTGTCAACAGTCTTGGTCGTCTGTCTCTAAAATACGTAGTATTCTTATTTAGAGTCAACATGTCGGTCTAACGACATGTCAAATAAAGGTGATAGATTTTATTGATTCTATTCAGAAATAGAAACGACGATACGAAAATCAGGTACCAAGTATACAACAGTTAAACATTTAAGGTAAACTCATCAGAAAAAAGGAACCAGGATTAATCGGACTAAATATCCTTTTCGGGGAAGCTAAACGGCCTAAAATTAGAAAAAAAACTCCTACAAAAGTGATTTTATGTGCAGTGACAGTCAAGCGAATGTTGATAAAATGAAGCGGCCTACTTTCATTTTTTGACTAGTTTTTCATGGTCATGATATATTGATTTTTGTACAGAAACTATTAATTAGTGAATTAGTGACGTCGGTTCTTATGTTTTAATCTCTCTTCATTATATTTCAGGTCTCACTTCTTGGTTGTTAAAAAACTTCAACAAAATGGCTGGGTGTTATCACGATCAAGAAGAATTTGAATCAGATCTGACGATAGAAGTAGCGAGAGAAGGAGATATATTAGAGGATGGTCAAGGTTTGGATGAGAGAGAGTGTAAAAAGAATCCTGGACATCGCGATTTCATTCCCTTTAAAGATTTAACTTTAGAACATTTACCTAATGGATACAAAAATACAAAAACATTAGATTATATAAAACAGAAAGGAAGCCGAGTTGTGAGACTAGTGGTAGGAAGGAATTTAGGGTCTGGGTTTGTGGTTAGATTTAAAAACCAATATTATATAAGAACTAATAATCATGTTGTTAAAACGGAGGATGATGTGAAACATTGTAAAGTTGAGTTTCATTACGATGATGACAGCAGGTCGAGTGTAATCACTAGTGAAGGAGTGAAACTATTACATACAGATCCTTATAGAGATTACACAAGATTCACATTCCATCCTGTACCTGATTTTTTACATCAACTAGACTATGATGATAATAGACAGCCATATGTTAATATAATGTTAAAAAATAATCAAATTGAATCGTGTGTAGCAATACCATCACTGAGTGACTCGTATTTATCTAGATTCAACCTAAACAGTTCCCATATATCATATCCTGATGGTTTTATCGGATACTTCAAAAGTAAATATTTCAAATTTGAACCAATTCCTTCAAATATACAGGAGTTAACTTCTATAGAAGTTTATATAGATGAGGATGATGGTGAAACTAGAAAGATAAGGGGTGATGTAGTAAAATTTGGTGATGATGTTGTTATTAAAGTATCAGACTCTATTACCCAAGATAAAGTTAAGAAATGTAGAGTTGTGAGGAATGATGAAGTTATTGGTCATGGGACTCGATTGTATTTCAAACAATATAAACATAAAGATTTTGTCAGTTATAGTGGGATTGATGAAGAATGTCTTGATGATGATTTGTGGGAATTTAACTTTCACCCTAAAAAAGTAAAAAGTGAGGATAGAATTGTGTCAGATGAATGTGTGTTGTATTGGCCACCCTCATGGTGGAATCAAACACATAACTTTCGGACGACAATTGGGAGAGTCACTAGAAAAGTTCGATAATCAACTTCGACATATTAAAGACCCACAATCAGACTGTCAGTGTAAGGAGGTTTGTTGTTTAAATTATTCATGTAAAACTTGTCGTGGATCTAGTGGATCTACAGTATTTTGTCTGCGTGACTTGGACTATGATTTATATTTTACTCATTTTATGGGTGAAAAAGTAAACAGAGGAATCAATGGTGAACAGGTAGAAAAAATAAACACAGCCTGGATTCCAAGTAGCACCATACCACCCCTAGCACAAACTCCGGTAACTTTTGGACGAATATTGGGATACTCGATGAATAAATTTGACAATCAACATCGACATATAACCAAACCAGGATCAGACTGTCAGTACATGGAGGTTAGTTGAATGAATTATTCGTGTAAAACTTGTCCTTAACAAGTTATTAAAGATTATCTTTGCATTTGCAGTTTTGGCTAGGTAGCTTGACATGAATTGGGTGAAAAAAGTAATCCTTTCGAAAACGCTTACTTGTTAACCGCTCGAGGTTCCACCTGGGCATAGAACTAATATTGTCTTCATCTCCATTTCAATTTCGTTCTAAAAACTGTCTCTGTTTCAGTTTCGTTCTATCTTTATCTGTATTGCAGGTCGAAAAGGCTAAGAAAACTCCAAGATCAGACGTGCTACTGACTGTACCAGCAACAAAACCTCAGACTGAGGGAAACGGACTAGAACACGCCGCTGTCCTGACAAATACTTTGTTTTCGCTAACTACATGGTGTGTTAGGATATTGAGATGGATAGTTGTAATATTATCTATTATACACCTCACTCAATGTAAGTTTATTCAGGACCTTATACAGACCTTTAAACATCTTCATTTTCTGTATAAGTCACAGTAAGGACGAGTAAAACGCTACTTCAGCTACATGTTTCATATTTATCTTTAAAACCAGGCATATCACTTAATCATACTGATGTAATAATCACTTAGTATATCAATCATACCTAGATAATACCTATTTTAAATATAGAATAAAAGAACAAGTTATTTAGTTTTTGATATTGAATACAGGTGTACAGTTTGGACCTGAGAACAGTCTTACCTGTCACTGTTTTAATGATGAACCATGTAATAAAGATACTGGTGACTGTGGTGGAGTTTGTGCTACAGGATGGTCTGGTGCTACTTGCCAGAAAGGTAAGTCTATAAGCTCAAATCAAACGCACTCTTAGGAATATATTGGCAAAATCGCACTTAATTTTTCTAACACTTTTTATAAGGTATTTACTAGCATTACCAGTTGGGCAATTCTTGATACAGTAACAATTCTATCTGATATGTTTGAATGTTGAAGGGATTTTACATCGTAAAATGTTTTTAAAAATAAACTGGAGTAAGAATTGTTGTCAAGTCATCTTTAATCATTATTTAAACCTTTACCGTTTCTCGCAATGACGTTAGATCAACGCAAGCATTAGACATTTACACCTACAACCCAGGCTCTGTTTATATTTTCAATACGATTGCCCACTTTCACCAATGAAATGAATAAAATATGGCATACTATCAAAGTTCCACAGTAGAAATACTGGAGATCCACTAGAACCAGGATAGGTTTTACAGTCTGATCCTTGTTTTGTTATATGTCGATGTTGATTGTCAAATTTATTCATCGAGTATCCCAATATTCGTCCAAAAGTTACCGGAGTTTGTGCTAGGGGTGGTATGGTGCTACTTGTCAGAAACGTAAGTCTAAAAACTCAAATCAAACGCACTCTTATGAATATATTTATTAACATTCTTAAAGAACTAAGTTTTGTAACTAGGGAAACAAAAGTCAACAAAGTAATCTCTGCAATTGTTGCTAGAATTCTTATAATACTAAATAATCTATTGCTTCGAAGGCATAAATCTTTCCTTCACCACTCATTCATTGAGATGGTATCAATATATTACAGAGAATGTGGCATTTAATAAACCATCGAAGCAGGAAAAGAATAACAGAACAGAAAGAGGACCTGTTGACAGAAATACCAATTGTTCTAATAGTAATCGCACTAGTAAATGGTGGAGGGTAGATCTACTAGAGGAATATCCTATTAAACATATTACAATCCAGCGTAAGTATGGCGATTTATTCTAACTTCTTCTATAATTTACAAAATTCTTTAATACTATCCTGTTTATGATCATGTTACTAAGAAGTTATTATAAACCTAAACTTGATTATTAAAGTTTTGACTCTCGGCAAATCTCTGGTAATAATGTACTGGCATCGATTCTTATGTAAAGTCCTTCATTTTTTAAATTAGAAGAGAACTGATTAACTGATTATTTATTGTAATTCTTTATTTTATTTTATCTTTCAGCTTATTGGGGTGAGTTAATAAATATATTGTTAAATTAATTTTTGCAGTGAAATATAAAGTATATATTATATATAATAAAGAAGTACAAGACATATGGATATACTATTTCTGACAATTATTAACGGTATATCCATATATCTTTTACTTCTTTACCTACGCCTATTTCTATATGTCTTATAAACAGTATATCTATATATCTTTACCTACGCCTATTTCTATATGTCTTATAAACAGTATATCTATATATAATTACCTACGCCTATTTCTATATGTCTTATAAACAGTATATCTATATATAATTACCTACACCTATTTCTATATGTCTTATAAACAGCATAAAATATAATGTTATAAGATTTCAGATATGGCAGCTATTTTTCTATTCATGTTTTAGATATCGCCTCAATAGATGGAATTTCAATATACGTTATTGATGGGGATGAAGAACCAGAACTATGCTATAAAGGTGGCCTGAGTGTGTCGCCACCGATTGTTAAAGATATAGAGTGTAATCAGGTTATTACTGGTCGTTATGTTAATATTAGTAATGATTATATTAGGCATAGTGGCAGACATTTGACATTTTGTCATGTGGAGATATATGGTAAGATTTTATTCATTTCAGGTTAAAAAAATGATTTAAAATTAAGGCACTAGAATAATCTGTTAAATTAAAATTGCCATTTCCTTGGTCTGATACTACTTGTCATTATAAAATACTTCCTCATATAAAAAGTTTATAAAACGTCATCAATGTTTGGTAAATATTTATTATCGTTTGTTTATATTTATTAAATGATATATTATTATATTTTATTATTAATATCGCTTCATTTCAGTATGTTCTAGAGGAACGTTTGGTTCAGATTGTACCAACTTCTGTCATTGTTTAAATAATGAAAGATGTTCAGAGACTGGTGAATGTCCTAATGGTTGTTCTGATGGATGGACAGGAACAACTTGTAGTCAAGGTAAAGTTTAACCTCGAGTTGTTTTTGTTGTTGTTCTTCTTTACATAAGACAATGTTGACCAAATTTCAAAACAATAACTTGATATATAAACTATTATGGATCAATGACACGACTTTTAATTTAAATGATTATTGATCAATGACAAACAATTTCTGTATTGCGTTTCTGAAAGTATTTAATCTTGGTGTCGGTAGTTGCCCTTCCTTGTTTCTATTAAACCAAGCAATATTACACAGATATTATCATCGGTTTATGTTAAAAAGGTTTTTGTTGTGAATTTAGGCTTTGTTTGCCTTCTATTGTATCATTACGAAAAACTTAGCAATAAAAAAAAAAATGAAAAACTCTTTACAACCACTCTAGCACTTATTATTATTTACGTTTATAGTTTGTGATAATGGTACGTACGGTGCTGGATGTTTAAAACTATGTTCAGAAAGAAATTGTTTAGTAGAAACATCACTATGTAATCATATCTATGGTAACTGTGAACGGGGTTGTACAGAAGGTTTTTATGGTGAAGTATGTGATATGAAATGTTCAGATAGAAAATGTAAAGATAGTAATTTACAATGTGAGAGTAAAACAGGAGAATGTATTGATGGATGTCAACCAGGATACCAGAGAGCAGATTGTACACGAGGTAAAATATAAAACTTTTGGAATAGTAAACTGCAGTGGTTAATGTAGATTTGTCTCAATTTATAATGATGGTATTGAAAAATTGAATCTCAAAATTTACCGATTGAAGAAGTTGACATTGTTCAGTCAATCAAGTCGTTTGAAGCTTCCGAGTTGTATTTTCACTTTTTAGAATTGTGGAGGTTATTTGATTGTTTAAACAGACATAAAGTTTGTTGATATTTTAATTATCTAGAATGTAATAATGGAACATATGGGAAAGACTGTTTGTTAGATTGTTCAGCAAGATTCTGTAACCTAGAATCAGAGTGTAATAATATTGATGGAGCTTGTAACTGTACAGATGGATACCAAGGAATAGATTGTACCGTTCAACAAGCCTCCAAAGAAGGCAATGGAGGTTAGATGTTTTTAAAGTTAAACTGTCTACATTCATATGATCCAGTTAATTTCGTTATATTTATATTAATAATTATAAAAATAGCTCTTTTTAAAAGTTTATAAATATCCACCTGGTAATTTGTTTTGAATTGACAAATAATTATTTATATTATCATTATTGAGTGCCTGGGAATGTTGATAGACGCAGAAATAACAGGGAAATGTATTACAGGGGAAAGTATTACAGGGGAATGTATTACAGGGGAATGTATTACAGGGGAATGTATTACAGGGGAATGTATTACAGGGGAATGTATTACAGGGGAATGTATTACAGGGAATGTATTACAGCGGAAAGTATTACAGAGAAATGTATTACAGGGGAATGTATTACAGGGGAATGTATTACAGGGGAATGTATTACAGCGGAAAGTATTACAGGAGAATGTATTACAGGAGAAAGTATTACAGGGGAATGTATTACAGGGGAATGTATTACAGGAGAATGTATTACAGGGGAAAGTATTACAGGGGAATGTATTAAAGGGGAATGTATTACAGGAGAATGTATTACAGGGGAAAGTATTACAGGGGAAAGTATTACAGGGGAATGTATTACAGGGGAAAGTATTACAGGGGAATGTATTACAGGGGAAAGTATTACAGGGGAATGTATTACAGGGGAAAGTATTACAGGGGAAAGTATTACAGGGGAATGTATTACAGGGGAAAGTATTACAGGGGAATGTATTACAGGGGAAAGTATTACAGAGGAATGTATTACAAGTAAATGTATTACAGGGGAAAGTATTACAGGGGAATGTATTACAGGGGAATGTATTACAGGGGAATGTATTACAAGTAAATGTATTACAGGGGAAAGTATTACAGGGGAAAGTATTACAGGGGAAAGTATTACAGGGGAATGTATTACATGGGAATGTATTACAGGGGAATGTATTACAGGGGAATGTATTACAGGGGAATGTATTACAGGGGAATGTATTACAGGGGAATGTATTACAAGGGAATGTATTACAGGGGAATGTATTACAGGGGAATGTATTACAGGGGAATGTATTACAGGGGAATGTATTACAGGGGAATGTATTACAGGGGAATGTATTACAGGGGAAAGTATTACAGGGGAATGTATTACAGGGGAATGTATTACAGGGGAATGTATTACAGGGGAATGTATTACAGGGGAATGTATTACAGGGGAATGTATTACAGGGGAATGTATTACAGGAGAATGTATTACAGGAGAATGTATTACAGGGGAATGTATTACAGGGGAATGTATTACAGGGGAATGTATTACAGGGGAAAGTATTAAAGGGGAAAGTACTACAGGGGAATGTATTACAGGGGAATGTATTACAGGGGAATGTATTACAGGGGAATGTATTACAGGGGAATGTATTACAGGGGAATGTATTACAGGGGAATGTATTACAGGGGAATGTATTACAGGGGAATGTATTACAGGGGAATGTTTTACAGGGGAAAGTATTAAAGGGGAAAGTACTACAGGGGAAAGTACTACAGGGGAATGTATTTAGGGGAATGTATTACAGGGGAATGTATTACAGGGGAATGTATTACAGGGGAAAGTATTAAAGGGGAAAGTATTACAAGGGAAAGTATAACAGGGGAATGTATTACAGGGGAATGTATTACAGGGGAATGTATTACAGGGGAATGTATTACAGGGGAATGTACTACAGGGGAATGTATTTAGGGGAATGTATTACAGGGGAATGTATTACAGTTTCAACTATAACATTTTATGTTATCTCTAGATTTTTACTATAATAAACTATTCCCCCCATGTTTAATTTACAGATAGAGGGTCCGACACTTCGACGATTATAGCGATTGTAGTACCAATTATTATTGTAGTAATATTAGTAATAGTCGTGTCTCTGATCATTAAAAAACTAAGGTAAGATTTCTATATTATCTGCTGAAGAATAACTATGTGATTTAACTGTTGATGGATCACTCTTTGTCTCTGGGCTTCTCGTCTCGTTAACTCAGTTTTTACTTTGGACTATCCAGTGAGAAAAGGAAAAAAGAAAATTTAATTGCATTGCTTGGTAATAGAAACAACGACTTGTGATTCATTTTTATTTCGTTTATGTTGTTGTTTTTTTTAGGTCAAAGTCTAGGGCTTACGAGTCCGCAAAACAGACGGAATAAGAACTCTAAGAAGAGAGTTTGGGTGGCCCCTTGGCTACAAGAATGGAGGAGGCTTCACTACGGTCATTTCAGTGCCCTGATGGAGGAGCTCAAGTTAGAAGACGCTTCCAAGATGTTTCAGGAGCTTTTACTTAGGTAATATAATAATTAATATTTGAATTGAATAATGTAAAATAACATTTTGTGAATTTTTCATTTTTAAAGATGTTACATGCGAATTAGTGCCAAGAACCTGCAAGGCATTATGTACATCTCAAGTTCAAATTTATATTGTTCTGTATTGCACTCTGTATTACTCATGTAATAAAATATATTTGTATATTGTTATATTTTCCAGACTGAACCCTCGATTGCAGAAGCAGGACACTAACTTTAGGAGGGAGGATTTGTAATACCATTTTTGTTCGTAAATTAACAGCTCTGACAAGTTTGTCATCTCCATATAAAAATCCTTTTACGACAGCTAATGTCCATGTGTACGAATATAGCAGTTTATTACGATGAAAATAGTTGCTATAGGTAATGGAGTGAAAAAGGCTAAGTCAGAATAAACTCAATTCTGAGAGCTTATTAAAGAAACATTGAACATTTAAATGACCCACATGTAGACCCTTCTTTTGTAGAATAGGATCCATTACAGATTATATAATATCTAAGTTAAAAACTAACTAACAATGAAAATTTAAACTATAACACAATGTGATTCGAATTAAAAATCATTAAACCTAATATTTCTATGGACTAAGATAAATGGCATACAGTTGAAAATATTATTTTGAATATTTATGAAATGAGTAAAAAATTCAATTCAAAGTTCAATGTAGAGAGTAAATAATGTTAAAATTTGACGTATGAATGAATTTGACTTTAGAATTTCTGGGAACTACAGTTTTGACAACTCGAACCAGGCCTACTTTTATTTTTTATAATATATAGACGAACTTAGAAAGAAAAGAAACTTGGACCAATGTTAACAGACAAGATTTTGGGTGGTTCTGAAAATTGATATTTTAAATGAGTTATTTGGGTTTTCACACAGGAAAATTCCAAACACGGATTATATTTGGTTAGTTATTAATATCAGACACAATTAAACAACGAACCGATTAAAATAAAAACAGATAATCTAATGCTGTGTACAAGTAAGAGAGTCTCTCCTATTTTTTAAAAGATTTGGGTTGGAGTGTCGAACCTAACATCGTTACCTACTACAGAATATTGTAGCTTTCCGAGTCACAAAAAATTAATCTAGAAAATAAATATTTAAACAACTGTATGACTTTAATATGTTATAATAAATATTTAGTTGACTGTATTACTTTAATATGTTATAATAAATATGTAGACGACTGTATTACTTTAATATGTTATAATAAGTATTTAGTCGACTGTATTACTTTAATATGCTATAATAAATATTTAGTCGACTGTATTACTTTAATATGTTATAATAAATATTTAGAATACTGTATTACTTTAATATGTTAGAATAAATATTTAGAATACTGTATTACTTTAATATGTTATAATAAATATTTAGAATACTGTATTACTTTAATATGTTATAATAAATATTTAGTCGACTGTATTACTTTAATATGTTACAATAAATATTTAGAATACTGTATTACTTTAATATGTTATAATAAATATTTAGACGACCGTATTACTTTAATATGTTATAATAAATATTTAGACGACCGTATTACTTTAATATGGTATAATAAATATTTAGACGACCGTATTACTTTAATATGTTATAATAAATATTTAGTGGACTGTATTACTTTAATGTTTTGATCTTTAGAACCCTGTGTTTTTTAAGGGGTGGTCCGGGGAAGGTCAATAACGGGTGAAGGTCGAGATGAATTTTCGGATTTTTCTTTCCGGGCAAATTTTCCTTTTTTGTACACTGCCTGGCATAACCCACCTTCATTAGCCTGTTCTTTACAGAGAGTGGGTGTAAGACTCTATTCATTTCATTTCTAGTTGACCTGAAATATATTCGGATTATTACCAGCTCGATGGCTGAGTTCTTCTCGTTAAAGATTCATAGAATCAACCGGAAGTTCAATAAAACATTATAAAATCAACAGATACCACAAATATTACAACTCAAAAACATCAAAAACTAGATTTAGTTACAGGAAGGTTTTTAGAATGTAGGACGTTTACAAATAAAAGTTCACAGAGCAGCCTAGCGGCGAGTGATGTCACAGTCAACGTAACATTCAAAGTGTAGTCGCTTATAGTAGAGCCGATCAGGTAGACCAGAAAATAGACATCACTTTAAAAGTTACAAAGTTTAATATAAATACCACAAAACTTCACATTTCAAACAGGTGATATTTAGAAAGTTAAACTTAATAAAGGCAACGGTTCAAAATGTCCAACAAATACACAGAAAACATCCAAGGTTATATTCAACTTGTTCAAATGGTTTCTCCTTTTATGTTGAAATTGTTCGCTAGTGATTCACTAAAAAGATAAAAAAGTTACAAATATTTTACTAAAAGTACATTAATAATATAATTAAAGTATCCATTGTGGTCTGAGATTCAAAGCTAAGGCGAAACAAATCTTAAAATTGGTTACTTCCCTTAGTTAATTTGATATCAAGGTACAAATAACATATCCAGGAATCTAAAGAAGTTATAAAAATACTGCAATAAGTCTTAAGACAGCAATAAAATACAAGTTTAAGGTTTAGATAACAAAAATATGGGTATTCTTACAATTAAGAACGTAAACTTGTCATCTACCAACCAACCAACCGATTATCAAGAATAACCAGACCCCAGTCAACTTGAGATACATCCTTTCGATGAATATTATAAAAGGATTAAAGGCTCAAGGCTATATTGTCAATTGTCCCGATTTTATCAAATCGAATGAAATATTACCATGTACAATCAGTGACCACTGCCCGATTAAATTGAACTTCTGATATCCGCGATTATAAAAATTGTTAGGACATGGCATTAAAGATATACCGTCCTTAATACATGATAGAAACATACTGTATATATATTGTTAGGAAATGTTTTATCCAAAAAAGGAAATGACATTAAAGATATACCATCCTTAATACATGATAGAAACATAGAATACTCTGACTACGATAAGGCCGAAATCTTCAACTCGTATTTTACCAGTATAGCACAGGTTCCAAACGATGAGGACGAATTACCTCCCATTAATTTTAATGATTTTCAATGTATAATCATATATATAACTGTTTATTCCAGAATCATATTTTATCTAATTTTTAGTCTGGTTTTATAAAGAAAGATGCTACTGTTTATCCATTAATCGACATATACCAAGATATTTTACAAACATAAGACGTAGGCAAAGAAATAAAATAGTACTTTTTGACAGTTCCGCATTCGATAAAATTTGGTTCCAGGGTCTTATTCATAAACTTAATTCTATTGATATTGTTTATGTCCAAACGCCTTTCGCCCTATATAAGTATGTGTACATACAAAAATGGATAATACAAAATTCAAAATGGTGGGAGATGGACAAATATTTCGAGCTAGATTATATTGTACTTTCACTTTTAGAAGGGAATTTTCCTAATCTTGTTAACGTTTTGATATTATTTGATGTTTAATAAGTTTGTGGTCGGGTTCTTCCAGTATTAACAACTAATATATTTTTCTCTATGAAGTTGGTTCGATAGACATAATAAAATATGATGAAGTTCATCCTAAATTACGTTAAAATGACAATTTCTTTAGATAATGTGCCGATATATAGTAAGGTCATAATTGGTGTTAATGGATGTCAAGGTATAGGTATTACGTGCAGTATGTAAGATGATTTAATATACAGGTATTCATTATTGTCCTAAATCATACACTGTAACGACAAGATTACAAGATTTCATTGTTAGAATATACGCAGTTATATTCAATTGTCTAAAGCTTCGTTTACACGATCAAACATTTTAATTGCCGGAACCACAGCAGTCAGAAAGTGGAAGAGAATTGGTGTTAATGGATGTCAAGGTATACCTGATATACATACATAGATTGGACAACCTATTTACAATCCCTTTAAACCCTACATCTCTGATAAGGAAGGTTTGAAATAGGTATTACGTGCAGTATGTAAGATGATTTAATATACAGGTATTCATTATTGTCCTAAATCATACACTGTAACGACAAGATTACAAGATTTCATTGTTAGAATATACACAGTTATATTTATAAGTGAACAAGCTTGTTTATCATGTAAGAAATATTACCCTATAGAAACTATGTAATTGATATTGAGGTATATGTAATATACCCTAACAAAATAACTAACACAGTGCTGAGAGAATCTAATTTACTGACAAATCAGACCAACTCGATACATGATTAACTCGATACAAGACCAACTCGATACAAGACCAACTCGATACATGATTAACTCGATACAAGACCAACTCGATACAAGACCAACTCGATACATGATAAACTCGATACATGATAAACTCGATACATGATAAACTCGATACATGATTAACTCGATACAAGACCAACTCGATACAAGACAAACTCGATACAAGACCAACTCGATACATGATAAACTCGATACATGATAAACTCGATACATGATTAACTCGATACAAGACCAACTCGATACAAGACAAACTCGATACAAGACAAACTCGATACATGATAAACTCGATACAAGACCAACTCGATACAAGACCAACTCGATACAAGACCAACTCGATACATGATTAACTCGATACAAGACCAACTCGATACATGATAAACTCGATACATGATAAACTCAATACAAGACCAACTCGATTCAAGACCAACTCGATACATGATTAACTCGATACATGATTAACTCGATACAAGACCAACTCGATACAAGACCAACTCGATACAAGACCAACTCGATACATGATTAACTCGATACAAGACCAACTCGATACAAGACAAACTCGATACATGATAAACTCAATACAAGACCAACTCGATACAAGACCAACTCGATACATGATTAACTCGATACAAGACCAACTCGATTCAAGACCAACTCGATACATGATAAACTCAATACAAGACCAACTCGATACAAGACTAACTCGATACATGATTAACTCGATACAAGACCAACTCGATACAAGACCAACTCGATACATGATTAACTCGATACAAGACCAACTCAATTTAAGACTAACTCGATATAAGACAAACTCGATACAAGACCAACTCAATGCAAGATCAACTTAATACAAGACTAGATCGATACAAGACCAACTCGATACAGGACAAATCGATAGAAGTCTTACTCGATACAAGACTAACTAGATACATGATAAACTCGATACAAGACCAACTCGATACAAGACCCACACGATACATGATTAACTCGAAATAAGACCAACTCAATACATGATTAACTCGATACAAGACCAACTCAATACAAGACCAACTCGATACATGATAAACTCGATACAAGGCAAACTCGATACAAGACCAACTCCATACAAGACCAACTCGATACATGATTAACTCGATACAAGATCAACTCGATACAAGACCAACTCGATACAAGACCAACTCAATTTAAGACTAACTCGATACAAGACAAACTCGATACAAGACAAACTCGATACATGATAAACTCGATACAAGACCAACTCGATACAAGACCAACTCGATACAAGACCAACTCGATACATGATTAACTCGATACAAGACCAACTCGATACATGATAAACTCGATACATGATAAACTCAATACAAGACCAACTCGATTCAAGACCAACTCGATACATGATTAACTCGATACATGATTAACTCGATACAAGACCAACTCGATACAAGACCAACTCGATACAAGACCAACTCGATACATGATTAACTCGATACAAGACCAACTCGATACAAGACAAACTCGATACATGATAAACTCAATACAAGACCAACTCGATACAAGACCAACTCGATACATGATTAACTCGATACAAGACCAACTCGATTCAAGACCAACTCGATACATGATAAACTCAATACAAGACCAACTCGATACAAGACTAACTCGATACATGATTAACTCGATACAAGACCAACTCGATACAAGACCAACTCGATACATGATTAACTCGATACAAGACCAACTCAATTTAAGACTAACTCGATATAAGACAAACTCGATACAAGACCAACTCAATGCAAGATCAACTTAATACAAGACTAGATCGATACAAGACCAACTCGATACAGGACAAATCGATAGAAGTCTTACTCGATACAAGACTAACTAGATACATGATAAACTCGATACAAGACCAACTCGATACAAGACCCACACGATACATGATTAACTCGAAATAAGACCAACTCAATACATGATTAACTCGATACAAGACCAACTCAATACAAGACCAACTCGATACATGATAAACTCGATACAAGGCAAACTCGATACAAGACCAACTCCATACAAGACCAACTCGATACATGATTAACTCGATACAAGATCAACTCGATACAAGACCAACTCGATACAAGACCAACTCAATTTAAGACTAACTCGATACAAGAAAACTCGATACAAGACCAACCCATGCAAGACCAACTCAATACAAGACTAGCTCGATACAAGACCAGCTCGATACAAGACAAAGAGATAGAAGTCTTACTCGATACAAGACTAACTAGATACATATGACCTCTCGATACAAACACACTCGATAAAAGACAAACTCATTACAAGACAAACTCATTACAAGAGACCTCTCCGTACAAGACCTACTCGATACCAGACTAAATCGACACAAGACCAGATCAATACAAAACCTCTCGATACAAGAGACCTCTCGATACAAGACCAACTCGATGAAAGATCACCTCGGTACAAGACCAACTTGATACAAGTTCAACTCGATACAAGACCAAATCGATAAAAGACCAACTCGATATTAGACAAACTCAATACAAGATCAAGTCTATACAAGACCTCTCAATACAAGAGACCTACTCGATACAAGGCCAACTCGATACAAGAGACCTCTCGGTACAAGGTAAACTCGATACAAGGTAAACTCGATCCTAGACTAACTCGATACAAGACAAACTCGATACAAGACCAAGTCGATACAAGACCTGTCGATACAACATACCTCTCGATACAAGATACCTCTCGATGCAGGACCAACTCGATATAAAACAAACTTGATGTAAGACATCTCGATACAAGAGATCTTTCGATACAAGACCAACTCCAAATAAGAGAACTCTCGGTACACGACTTACTTGATACAAGAGACCTCTCAATACAAGGCAAACTCGATACAAGAGATCTCTCGATACAAGACACACTCCATATAAGAGAAATCTCGGTACAAGACAAACTCGATACAAGAGACCCCCCGATACAAGACAAAGTCGATACAAGTGACCTCTCGATACAAGACACACTCTATATAAGAGAACTTTCGGTACAAGAGACCTCTCGATACAAGGCAAACTCGATACAAGAGACCTCTCGATACAAGACACACTCCATATAAGAGAACTCTCGGTACAAGGCAAACTCGATACAAGCAAACTCGATACAAGACAAACTCGATACAAGAAAACTCTCGATACAAGACACACTCCATATAAGAGACCTCTCGATACAAGACACACTCTATATAAGAGACCTCTCGATACAAGACACACTCTATATAAGAAAACTCTCGATACAAGACACACATATAAGAGACCTCTCGATACAAGACAAACTCGATACAAGAGACCTCTCGATACAAGACACACTCCATATAAGAGAACTCTCGGTACAAGGCAAACTCGATACAAGCAAACTCGATACAAGAGACCTCTCGATACAAGACACACATATAAGAGACCTCTCGATACAAGACAAACTCGATACAAGAGACCTCTCGATACAAGACAAACTCGATACAAGAAAACTCTCGATACAAGATAACTCTAGATACAAGGTCAACTCGATACTAGAGACCTCTCGGTACAAGACACACTCCATATAAGAGAACTCTCGGTACAAGGCAAACTCGATACAAGATACCTCTCGATACAAGACACACATATAAGAGACCTCTCGATACAAGACAAACTCGATACAAGAGACCTCTCGATACAAGGCAAACTCGATACAAGATACCTCTCGATACAAGACACACATATAAGAGACCTCTCGATACAAGACAAACTCGATACAAGAGACCTCTCGATACAAGACACACTCCATATAAGAGAACTCTCGGTACAAGGCAAACTCGATACAAGCAAACTCGATACAAGATACCTCTCGATACAAGACACACATATAAGAGACCTCTCGATACAAGACAAACTCGATACAAGAGACCTCTCGATACAAGACACACTCCATATAAGAGAACTCTCGGTACAAGGCAAACTCGATACAAGCAAACTCGATACAAGAGACCTCTCTCTAGGTGCCGTGGGTTCGAATCCCGATCGGTGCGAGGAAATAAAAATTAGGTCTGATTCCTAGGCCCGTGCTTTCCCGGAACTACGAGATAGTAGTTTCCCCCCCTCTATCTAAATCTGCCAGTGCCAGGATATATGGCTGTCTCCCCGAGCGGGTGTAAGAAAACATTCATTTGAATCGTGTAGGCGACAGTACTTCTCGTTAAAACTGAGTTCTGAAACCACTTTTTTTTAGGGTGGTGAATGGCTCAGTGGTTAGCGAGTTGGACTGTCGTCTGCTAGGCGACTAGGTGCCGTGGGTTCGAATCCCGATCGGTGCGAGGAAATAAAAATTAGGTCTGATTCCTAGGCCCGTGCTTTCCCGGAACTACGAGATAGTAGTTTCCCCCCCTCTATCTAAATCTGCCAGTGCCAGGATATATGGCTGTCTCCCCGAGCGGGTGTAAGAAAACATTCATTTGAATCGTGTAGGCGACAGTACTTCTCGTTAAAACTGAGTTCTGAAACCACTTTTTTTTAGGGTGGTGAATGGCTCAGTGGTTAGCGAGTTGGACTGTCGTCTGCTAGGCGACTAGGTGCCGTGGGTTCGAATCCCGATCGGTGCGAGGAAATAAAAATTAGGTCTGATTCCTAGGCCCGTGCTTTCCCGGAACTACGAGATAGTAGTTTCCCCCCCTCTATCTAAATCTGCCAGTGCCAGGATATATGGCTGTCTCCCCGAGCGGGTGTAAGAAAACATTCATTTGAATCGTGTAGGCGACAGTACTTCTCGTTAAAACTGAGTTCTGAAACCACTTTTTTTTAGGGTGGTGAATGGCTCAGTGGTTAGCGAGTTGGACTGTCGTCTGCTAGGCGACTAGGTGCCGTGGGTTCGAATCCCGATCGGTGCGAGGAAATAAAAATTAGGTCTGATTCCTAGGCCCGTGCTTTCCCGGAACTACGAGATAGTAGTTTCCCCCCCTCTATCTAAATCTGCCAGTGCCAGGATATATGGCTGTCTCCCCGAGCGGGTGTAAGAAAACATTCATTTGAATCGTGTAGGCGACAGTACTTCTCGTTAAAACTGAGTTCTGAAACCACTTTTTTTTAGGGTGGTGAATGGCTCAGTGGTTAGCGAGTTGGACTGTCGTCTGCTAGGCGACTAGGTGCCGTGGGTTCGAATCCCGATCGGTGCGAGGAAATAAAAATTAGGTCTGATTCCTAGGCCCGTGCTTTCCCGGAACTACGAGATAGTAGTTTCCCCCCCTCTATCTAGATACAAGACCAACTCGATACAAGAAACCTCTCGGTACAAGATAATTCTAGTTACAAGAGACCTTTCGGTACACGACCTACTCGATACAAGAGACCTCTCGATACAAGACAAACTCGATACAAGAGACCTCTCGATACAAGATAATTCTTGATACAAGAGACCTCTCGATACAAGATAATTCTTGATACAAGGCCAACATGATACAAGAGACCTCTCAGTACACGACATACTCGATACAAGAGACCTCTTGATACAAGAGGCTTTCGATACAAGACCTACTGAAAAACTTAGGCGATGATCCATTCTCTCTATAATTCTCCAGTAAAGGTCAGAAGGAAACCGTCTTATTACGACAACCTAATACCCTCGCCATTAGTAACCCTGCAATAAGATAACTGTACTCAATAAACTTCAGTTTTCAAGATCAGGGGTAATAACTTATATTAAATATTTTTTGATTGGTCTGATTTTCGTTAGGGTTCATCCTTGGTTTATAACAAAATCTCACATTAAATTTGTCGAAATTCATGTAAAAAGTAAATCTCTATCGTGTCCACAAAGATTTCAAGAACAAACTGATAGAAATTTTTGTCTCGATTGGTTTAAATTTCAAGAGGGTTCATCCTAGGCTCATAATCAAATCAGATCAACAGTCTTAATTTTAATCACTTCAACTTTGACGACCATTCATCATTCGATCTTATCTCAACTCCCGTTGAGCCCTTTGAACAGCTTTATAGACGATGAAATTCTGTTAACCTATTGACCCCCAAAGGTACTAAACAAAAAAACATTTAAAACTAAATATTCCCCATTCAGCTACGCAACTTTACAACTACAACTCCTAACCGTGTTTGTAGTAATGCAAACAAGTTCGTTGTCTGCTCACTGTATGGTTGATGATGAACAAAAGCTCTAAAACTCTGTGATAGTAAGGTCATAATCTTATCGTAATTATCTTGTCTTGGGTTCCATTGATAAATCGCTATTAACGTCATGTTTGAGTCCTGAGTTTTGTTTTAATTGCCGGAACCACAGCAGTCAGAAAGTGGAAGAGAATTGGTGTTAATGGATGTCAAGGTATACCTGATATACATACATAGATTGGACAACCTATTTACAATCCCTTTAAAACCTACATCTCTGATAAGGAAGGTTTTAAATAGGTATTACGTGCAGTATGTAAGATGATTTAATATACAGGTATTCATTATTGTCCTAAATCATAAACTGTAACGACAAGATTACAAGATTTCATTGTTAGAATATACACAGTTATATTTATAAGTGTACAAGCTTGTTTATCATGTAAGAAATATTACCCTATAGAAACTATGTAATTGATATTGAGGTATATGTAATATACCCTAACAAAATAATTAACACAGTGCTGAGAGAATCTAATTTACTGACAAATCAGACCAACCATAATATATGAAAGACAAAATTACAGTGACTGTTCCATTAATGAGATTATTAACGTTACTTGATTGTAAATAAAGACTCCTACTGGATTGGTAATGCTTGATGTCAAGGGTCAAGGGTCAAGGTATATCTGATATTGCGGGTGTGATATTTTAAAATTTAGCATTTACATCACATATATTTACATTAGCTATTGTTTTTCTCCATTGGACTAATGTTAATACGTGTGGCGTTTATGAGACAATAACTGCCATTGCCTCATCACCAAAACATTGAGCGTAGTAATACACGGTAACCAATGTAAATAAACATGGCCGTCGCGCTATTAACGTCGATCATCTTCACGCTTGAACGTAAAATTCCAATTTTAATGTTGAATTCTAATATGTAATAAAGTTTCCATTAGCCTAACCCAAAGCCAATCTAATACTCCAAGTCTCCTACAAAAATATTTGGCAAAATGCAATAGAACTCAATCGAATTAGGCCTGAGTGTATTGGCCATAGCCGTAGAACCATTTGACCTAGTTACTCGCTTCAGTTTGAGAGCCTAAAAGTGCAGGTTTATGGATTGTTTAATATCAAGTTTCAAAATACTATACTTTTACTGAAAATTAACTGAATTGAGTGTAAACTGTGGTCACCTATCAATATATGGAGCGGGCCTTCTTCTAGATTGGTCTTTATAGTTTCTTTCATTTTCTCAACTTTCCTACTTGTTTACATGCGGCCAGGTCTAGCCGAATCACCTCTCCGTTGTTCAATTAAATCCGCGTTCATTAAATTTCATGATTTTGTTGCTTTTCATCGTTAAAGTCGGAATTCATACTAAAATGTTTTATATTTATTGATAAATGAATTGATTTATAAAGATTAAACATAAAATTGAGATAAACATTGTTTTTTCTTACATTTTGAGAGCTTTCCCCCGCGAACTATATTCTGACGAAAAAGAAAATGGCTATTCCATCAACAAAATCAACTCCAGCGACAAAGGCGGGTAATATGAAATTTTCACGCAAAGAGTAGAATTTGTCGTGGTGACAGGTTTTGAAAATGTAAATATAAGCAATAAACGGTCACCCTATGGCGGTTATGGTCGTATATCAGGACAAAGGTTGGATGGAAAATTAATCATAAATGCGCTAACGCGCATTCATTCAATTTTCCATCCAACCTTTGTCCTGATATACGACCATAACCGCCATAGGGTGACCGTTTATTGCTTAAATATATACCTACCTTTCTCGGAATTAAATGAAATTCATTAATTTTCGACATACTGTCCTCGGAATTAAATCAACATCATTTATTTTCGACATACCTTTCTCGGAATAAAATCAACATCATTTATTTTCGACATACTTTTCTCGGAATTAAAGAACCGCTCTAAACTACTATACATAGCTCTACACATCAATGCATCACTCTACACTACCATCTCTCTACACTAATATATATCCTTCTCACTACCATACATTGCTATACACTACTATACATAGCTCTACACTACTATACATTGCTTTACACTACCATACATAGCTTTACACTACTATACATAGCTCTACACTACCATACATTGCTCTACACTACTATACATAGCTCTACACTACTATACATAGCTTTACACTACTATACATTGCTATACACTACTATACATAGCTCTACACTACTATACATAGCTCTACACTACTATACATAGCTCTACACTACTATACATAGCTCTACACTACTATACATAGCTCTACACTACTATACATAGCTCTACACTACTATACATAGCTCTACACTACTATACATAGCTCTACACTACTATACATAGCTCTACACTACTATACATAGCTCTACACTATATCATAGCTCTACACTACTATACATAGCTTTACACTACTATACATAGCTTTACACTACTATACATAGCTCTACACTACTATACATAGCTCTACACTACTATACATTGTTATACACTACTATACATAGCTCTACACTACTATACATAGCTTTACACTACTATACATTGCTCTACACTACTATACATAGCTCTACACTACTATACATAGCTCTACACTATTATACATAGCTTTACACTACTATACATTGCTATACACTACTATACATAGCTCTACACTACTATACATTGCTATACACTACTATACATAGCTCTACACTACTATACATAGCTATACACTACTATACATTGCTATACACTACTATACATTGCTCTACACTACTATACATAGCTTTACACTACTATACATTGCTCTACACTACTATACATAGCTCTACATTACTATACATAGCTCTACACTACTATACATAGCTTTACACTACTATAAATTGCTATACACTACTATACATAGCTCTACACTACTATACATTGCTAGACTACTATACATAGCTTTACACTACTATACATAGCTATACACTACTATACATTGCTATACACTACTATACATAGCTCTACACTACTATACATAGCTCTACACTACCATACATTGCTCTACACTACTATACATAGCTCTACACTACTATACATAGCTCTACACTACTATACATAGCTCTACACTACTATACATCACTCTACACTACTATACATTGCTATACACTACTATACATAGCTTTACACTACTATACATAGCTATACACTACTATACATAGCTTTACACTACTATACATTGCTCTACACTACTATACATAGCTCTACATTACTATACATAGCTCTACACTACTATACATAGCTTTACACTACTATAAATTGCTATACACTACTATACATAGCTCTACACTACTATACATTGCTATACACTACTATACATAGCTTTACACTACTATACATAGCTATACACTACTATACATTGCTATACACTACTATACATAGCTCTACACTACTATACATAGCTCTACACTACCATACATTGCTCTACACTACTATACATAGCTCTACACTACTATACATAGCTCTACACTACTATACATAGCTCTACACTACTATACATTGCTCTACACTACTATACATCACTCTACACTACTATACATTGCTATACACTACTAAACATAGCTTTACACTACTATACATAGCTATACACTACTATACATAGCTTTACACTACTATACATAGCCCTACACTACTATACATTGCTCTACACTACTATACATAGCTCTACACTACTATACATAGCTCTACACTACCATACATTGCTCTACACTACTATACATAGCTATACACTACTATACATAGCTTTACACTACTATACATTGCTCTACACTACCATACATAGCTTTACACTACTATACATAGCTCTACACTACCATACATTGCTCTACACTATTAAACATAGCTCCGCACTACTATACAGTAGTGTAGAGCCATGTATAGCAGTGTGGGGCTATGTATAGTAGTATATAGTAGTGTAGAGCTATGTATAGTAGTGTAGAGCTATGTATAGTAGTGTAGAGCTATGTATAGTAGTGTAGAGCTATGTATAATAGTGTAGAGCTATGTATAGTAGTGTAGAGAAAATAACTGATTTTGATTTAATTCCGAGAAAAGTATTTCGAAATTAAGTTAAAATTAATGATAATATTTTTTTTTCTTCTGTTGGCCCTAGAACGCTTCCGTATGAAAATGATAATACCAAAAAGATATGTCGAAAATGATAAGGAAGGTTCTAAATAGGTATTACGTGCAGTATGATAGATAACTAAATATTCAGGTATTCATTATTGTCCTAAATCATACACTGTAACGACAAGATTACAAGATTTCATTGTTAGAATGTACGCAGTTCAATTGTCTAAAGCTTCTTTTACACGATCAAACCATACACAGATTGGACAACCTCTTTACAGTTCCTTTAAACCCTACATCTCCGATAAGGAAGGTTTTAAATAGGTATTACGTGCAGTATGTAAGATGATTTAATATACAGGTATTCATTATTGTCCTAAATCATACACTGTAACGACAAGATTACAAGATTTCATTGTTAGAATATGTACAGTTATATTCAATTATTCTACAATTCTTATTCTACCATAGTTTATACATCGACTAGAATCGGAACTTAATTTAAAGATAGAAATACGGTAAGTGTTTAACTAGAATCTGATCTAAGTTTTAAGATAGAAATAAGGTAAGTGTTGTAGATATTCAACTAGAATCTGATCTAAGTTTTAAAATAGAAATAAGGTAAGTGTTGTAGATATTCAACTAGAATCTGATCTAAGTTTTAAGATAGAAATAAGGTAAGTGTTGTAGATATTCAACTAGAACCTGATCTAAGTTTTAAGATAGAATTAAGGTAGGTGTTGTAGATATTCAACTAGAATCTGATCTAAGTTTTAAAATAGAAATAAGGTAAGTGTTGTAGATATTCAACTAGAATCTGATCTAAGTTTTAAGATAGAAATAAGGTAAGTGTTGTAGACATTCAACTAGAATCTGATCTAAGTTTTAAAATAGAAATAAGGTAAGTGTTGTAGATATTCAACTAGAACCTGATCTAAGTTTTAAGATAGAAATAAGGTAAGTGTTGTAGATATTCAACTAGAATCTGATCTAGGTTTTAAGATAGAAATAAGGTAAGTGTTGTAGATATTCAACTAGAATCTGATCTAAGTTTTAAGATAGAAATAAGGTAAGTGTTGTAGATATTCAACTAGAATCTGATCTAAGTTTTAAGATAGAAATAAGGTAAGTGTTGTAGATATTCAACTAGAACCTGATCTAAGTTTTAAGATAGAAATAAGGTAGGTGTTGTAGATATTCAACTAGAATCTGATCTAAGTTTTAAAATAGAAATAAGGTAAGTGTTTGTAGATATTCAACTAGAATCTGATCTAAGTTTTAAGATAGAAATAAGGTAAGTGTTGTAGATATTCAACTAGAATCTGATCTAAGTTTTAAGATAGAAATAAGGTAAGTGTTGTAGATATTCAACTAGAACCTGATCTAAGTTTTAAGATAGAAATAAGGTAGGTGTTGTAGATATTCAACTAGAATCTGATCTAAGTTTTAAAATAGAAATAAGGTCAGTCTTCTAGATATTTAGTCCGAAACTTGACTCTATTCTCAGCCTCAGACGGCTATCTGGACAGATATGGCTGGGGGTGAGTGTAAGGGGGTAATGTGGTATGATTGAACTACAAAAGCATCCATCTTTCTAAATATATCGAGGTTTAGTTGATTCGAGGTTTGTAAATAATAATAATAATAATAATAATAATAATTAATAATAATAATAATAATAATAATAATAAGATAATAATAATAATAATAATAATATTAATAATAATAATAATAATAATAATAAGTAATAATAGAATAATAATAATAATAATAATAATAATAATAATAAATAATAATTAATAATAATAATTAATAATAATAATAATAATAATAATAATAATAATATTAATAATAATAATATAATAATAAGAATAAGAATAATAAATATAATAAGAATAATAATAATAATAATAATAATAATAATAATAATAATAATAATAATAATAATAATAATAATAATAATAATAATAATTAATAATAATTAATAATAATAATTAATAATAATAATTAATAATAATAATAGTAATAACAATAATGATTTATTTCAGTACTAAAGGCAGTGCCCATTGTACACATTTTTATCACAATAACATTAAAATTTTACTAAGATACAAAAAATTAATATTTACAATTTTACATTTGATAATGGTCATACGATTGTTGGTATATCAATATGAAAGGATTTCATTCCGTATTTCTGTGACTTTAATTATATACAATGCTAGGTTTTTTAATAGTTTTTCGAACTCAGTTTGGAATAATGATATAAGTTTGGACATTGATGGACTTTTACAATAGTAATGTGGGAGAAAGTTATTTCTGACGTCACTAAGTATGGGGCACACAAGTATGAAATGGAGGTCATCTTCAATTTCTTTACTGTTGCAAATTTGACAAATACGTTCAATTCTAGGAGTACCATTTCGACAGTCCATTTCAATATTTAAGAGATGCGTCGAGCAGCGTATATTTGAAATAGCAAATTTCAATCTATGAGAGAGCTTGTTGTATATCAAATCCTCACATCTGAACACTGGTTTAATTTGAGAATAGAACTGGCTTTTAATGGATTCGGTTATTATGGAATTCCATGATTGGGGATTAATGTCCAGTTTTGAAATATTGTATTATAATTGTTTTATATCACCAACCGATTGAGCTTCCCAAACGTGACCGAATGCAGAGTTGAATATGAGATCTTTAACACTAGTTCACCAACTTCTTCTCCAATTAAATCGAGTTCATATAACATTTTATAACATTGGTTGGCAACCTACATTAGACATACATTGTATTCTTCAAAAAATATTTAATTGGTTTACACATATAATTCACAGATAAACCAACCTACCACAGTCTCCCCTGGCAATAGCATTCATTGTTTTCTGACCGGTACATATCAGCCAACTGCATAACATGTTTTGTATATGCTCAATTTCATGTCTATATTTAACACCCCATATTTCAGCCCCGTAATAAAGGATGGGGAGATCATAGCATCAAATATTTTAACAGCTATTTCAGTTCCTTCACTGCACAGACTACCTTTAATAACATTTATAGTCTTTGCTGCCTGCTGTGATAAGTGCTTACAACATGTATTCCAATTTAAACCATTACTAATGTAGACTCCTAAGTAGTTATAACTATTTACAATATCTAATTTTGTACCATTATAGTACCATTTCTCACATCTTTTAATACACCCCCTTTCTTAACAACAATTATTTTAGATTTGTCATATTAACTTTGAGGTTCCATTTCTGGCAATATGTAGCTAAAACATCTAATTTGGTCTGTAAGCCACCTATGGTATCAGAAAATAATGAAAGGTCATCTGCGAAAAGCAAAGCAAAAATCTCTTCTATCGATTGGTTTACAAATATTCCATTTCCCCCTTTACTTTAAGATCATTTATTAGATCGTTTATTGAAAAAAGCAAACAAACCACGGACTCATCATACAGCCTTGGCGTACACCAGAGTCGCACATAAAAGGGTCTGAGAAATAACCATTGTCTCGAACCCTTGCATTCACTTTAGAATAGAGGTTTCTCAATATACCAATAATTGGGTCATGAACACCATTTTTTATTAGCTTATAGAAAAGCTTACATCTTTTCAAACCATCGAAGGCCTTCAAAAAATTAATGAATGCAGAATATAGAGTACTTGAAGAAGTTTTTGATAAGTATTTTTCAACAAGACTGTTTAAAATAAATATATTGTCTATAGTGGAATAACCATGTCGGAAACCAGCCTGCTCTTCAAATAAATATATTGTCTATAGTGGAATAGCCATGTCGGAAACCAGCCTGCTCTTCAAATAAATATATTGTCTATAGTGGAATAGCCATGTCGGAAACCAGCCTGCTCTCCACATATAAAGTTATTCGTGTTTGACCAAGAGACCAAGCGTTTGTTAATATTGATGTAAAAACTTTGCTCAAAACATACCTCGATAATTCTCAGGATTGTTTGGATCCCTTTTTGAAAATAGGTACAATAATGCTTGTTGACCAGCAATAGTTTTAGGAGTATTGGTGCTAGAGTTGGGCATGCACAATTTCCAGAATTCAGCAGCTAGCATGTATTCGCCAGTGTGCCTAAAAAGAGTGTGCCTAATTGAGTATGTACCTTATTGAAAGTGTGCCTAAAACGCTGTGCCGAAATAACACTGTGCCTAAATGGCACGTGCTTATCTGACCGTGTGCCTAAATGAAGTGTGCCTAAAGTATTGTGTTTAAATGAGGTGTGCTTAAAAAAGTGTGCCTAAATGACAGTGAACCTAGCAACAATATCATAAGTTAGTTTCAGTTAATATATATTGAACAAGGGAGTGATGTAAATATTATAATAGTATTTCAAATACAATGTTAATATATTGATTGATAAAATGACATACAAAGATACCAACCGGTGCCATCATGTTACGTGAGTCACATAACTATCAATAATTCTAAACCAATCCGTGGTTAGGACCACGTGATACATGATTGACAGATGGGTTAGGACCACGTGATACATGATTGACAATCCGCTCACTAGATGTTACCGTGTACTAGATATAAATAATCAGTTATCGAGAAATGCAGACGACGTGTCAAATAAAGTTGATAGATTTTATTGATTCTAGTCCGAAATAGAAACGACGATACGAAAATCAGGTACCAAGTATACAACAGTTAAACATTTTAGGTAAACTGTAGTGGTCTACTTTCATTTTTTGACTAGTTTTTTCATGGTCATGATATATTGATTTTTGTACAGAAACTATTAATTAGTGAATTAGTGACGTCGGTTTTTATGTTTTAATCTCTCTTCATTTATGTCAGGTCTCACTTCTTGGTTGTTAAAAATCTTAAACAAAATGGCTGGGTGTTATCACGATCAAGAAGAATTTGAATCAGATCTGACGATAGAAGTAGCGAGAGAAGGAGATATATTAGAGGATGGTCAAGGTTTAGATGAGTTTAAGTGTAAAAAGAATCCTAGACATCAAGATTTCATTCCCTTTAAAAATTTAAACTTTAGAACATTTACCTAATGGATACAAAAGTACAAAAACATTAGATCATATAAAACAGAAAGGAAGCCGAGTTGTGAGACTAGTGGTAGGAAGGAATTTAGGGTCTGGGTTTGTGGTTAGGAGAAATAACCAATATCGTATAAGAACTAATAATCATGTTGTTAAAACGGAGGATGATGTGAAACATTGTAAAGTTGAGTTTGATTACGATGATGACAGTAGGTCGAGTGTAATCACTAGTACAGGAGTGGAACTTGTAGATACAGATCCTTATAGAGATTTCACGGCATTCACATTCCATCCTGTACCTGATTTTTTACATCAACTCGACTATGATGATAATAGACAGCCATATGTTAATATAATGTTAAAAAATAATCAAATTGAATCGTGTGTAGCATTATCATCACTGAGTGATTATTTATCTGATTTAAACCTAAACAGTTCCGATATCTACTTGATGTTTCTTTCATATACTGATGGTTCTATCGGATACTTCAATAGCTGTTATTTAAAATTCGAACCGATGCCATCCAATATACAGGAGTTAACTTCTGTAGAAGTTTATATAGATGAGGCTGATGGTGAAACTAGAAAGATAAGGGGTGATGTAGTAAAATTTGGTGATGATGTTGTTATTAAAGTAACAGACTCTATTACCCAAGATAAAGTTAAGAAATGTAGAGTTGTGTTGAATGATAAAGTTATTGGTCGTGGAACTCGATTGTATTTCAAACAATGTAAATTTAAAGATTTTTGCAATATGAGTGGGATTGATGAAGAATTACTTGATAGTGATTGGTGGGAATTTGACTTTCACCCTCAAAAAGTGGAAAGTGACGATAGAATTGTGTCAGATGATGTGTGTTGTATTGGCCACCCTCATGGTGGAATCAAACATATAACTTTCGGACGAGAATTGGGAGAGTCACTAGAAAAGTTCGATAATCAACTTCGACATATTAAAGACCCACGATCAGACTGTCAGTGTAAGGAAGTTAATTGTTTAAATTATTCATGTAAAACTTGTCCTGGATCTAGTGGATCTCCAGTAATACCACTGTGGAACTTGGATAGTGATTTATATCTTACTCATTTTATGGGTGAAAGAGTAAACAGAGTAATCAATGGTGAACAGATAGAAAATATAAACAGAGCCTGGACTGTGGGTATCAAGATACGGTAAAAGTTTTCTTTCTCTAGTTTCTGATGTCCAGTTTCATAGATATTTCTCTTTTTCTCAAAATATTTAGTTTAAATAATGATTAAAGATGACATGACATCAATTCTTACTCCAATTAATTTTTAAAAACACTTTAAGATGTCAAAAAACCTTTCAACATTCAAACTTTGATAAAATAAGACGATCGTTTTTTCGTGACCTTGTTGTTCTAGGTTAATTCAAGGTAGTTGCTAAATTCTACATTTAGAAACTTTCAATCGTACAATTTTCCGAATCCTTTTAGCCAATGTTTTTAATCATGAAATTGGCTACTTCTTACTTCAATATATATTTTTCAAAACGTTTCTCAAAGACAAACAACCCTTCACAATTAATTCTAAAATTAAACGACGAAATCTGTGATTGATGGACCTTGAACTTGAACTGGTAGTGACTCAATAATACACAAAGAAACTGACGATCGACTGGTGCCGATTAACTTTTCTCTTTTTAATTATTTTCATCTACAATTAATAAAGAACACAACCAAACGATATTTTCATATTTTCTATAAAAGTGATAATTTTTCTAACTTTTAACAGTCATAACAATAGAGTTATATAGAAACTAGAGTCTACACTTATCATGTTACCGTGGACCGATAAGGAACCTTGTCCGCTATCATGATTCCGGGAACTTCGCTTGACGTTGAATCGTGACCTACTTAATGTTTTGTTCACAAAATACCTGAAAGTTGTTGTTTTTACGGTGGTTTTAACATGAGAAAGAAAGGAAATGGCTTAGAATTTTCATAGTCAAGTCTATTATCAGGATTTGTCCCCTCGTTCAAACAAATTTGGTTTATTCTATGAAAGCTGTGACCGAGGCCTACATTTTATTAATATTTTAGTTTTGGTAGGTTTAGTAGTAGTACTGGGAGAGAAGAAGGACTAAGATTATGTAGCCATCGGTTTAAATTATTGTAGATTAAGTCTATGGACCAATCTTTTTTCTTTTTTTTTTTTTTTTTTTTTTTATGTATGTTTTGATGTCTGATCGGCTCATGCAGATGTACTTGTCTATTCCTTGGTTTTTGTCGTCATGTACTTGATCGCAGAATGATGAATCTGTCCATTTTATACACATGTACTTGTGTATTTTAAAACTAATTGTACATTGAAATGATATATGGTTTTTGCTGTCATGTACTTGATGGCCGGAAGATAAATCTGTCCATTATTTACACATGTAATTGTGTATTTTAAAATAAATTGTACGTTGAAATAATACGTGATTTTTTGCGGTCGTGTGCATGGCCGCGGGAACTATATATTACATCCATTTTATAAACTAATTGTAGGTTGAAAATCTGTCCATTCATGCACATGTACTTGTGTATTTTTAAACAAATTGTACGTGGAGTATTGTATATTTTTTTTGTGGTCATGTACTTGATCGCCGGAATATATCTCTGTCCATTTGATACACATGTACTTGTGTATTTTTAGTATTTCAGACGAATTGTATATTGAGACATTATGTATTTTCGATTTTTTTTTTTTTTTTTTTTTTTTTTTTTCCAATGTATTGCCCCATGGGCTGAATGTGAGACAGGACGATGTCCTTGTGTATTGGGCCTAATTCTGACCCATGTAAAATAAAGAGTTTATTATTATTATTATTATAAACCATGTCATGTCAAGACGGGCTTAAACACGCCTATCAAACCTTTATACCTATGTACGTAAACTTCTTTCTCCCCAATCCATTCTTCTTCGCCACGCAACGGACGCAATAAAAGATTAAACAGATAAATAAATAAAAAGAATACATGTTCCTACCCCGTACTGCCATTCAAAGTATTTGGAACTATTTTACTGAAGGCTCAAATAAACGGTAGCCTATAAAAATAAAAATTAGACCTTGTAATAGGACTAGATCTATGTAGGCTATTTTTGATAAATGAAATGTTTAATTCCAAATTTCTGTTTAAAGACCAAGAATTAATTATATTTGTTCCAAGTAAACATCATGTAGTTTGTAGTGAACATTTCCACAAAAAGGATTATGCCAGGGGTTGGTATTTTAGTACTGTCACAAATAGACCTAGCAGGCCTTTATACTAAGGTGGCTATATATTACCTAGTATATCAATCTTTATAATAAACGTGTAAATGAATTAAAGATATGAGATATCAGACAACCATATCTCTACAGGTAATATCTCCTGTAAACGCTCATTAGTCTACAGTTTTAACCTAATACTTGACCTAATTTGACATGTAGATCTACTGAAAAACTCCTCCAGTTTTTAACAGATTAGAATGTGGATGCAGAACGTTGAGGCAATGGGAATCACGTGATAAGTGTGGACTCTTTCTAACTCTATCACTGACTGTCATATTAACTATAATCATTACATTTTATTTCAGTGCAAGTATCATTTTTTAGAATATAATAATAATGATATAATTTAATGATTTGTATGACTTTAAGGTCTATGTTAGAAGTAATTTAACATATTAACAATTGACTTAACAATAGTAAACTCAACTTTAACCCTGTACCACTGCCTTCTGTTAAATAGTAACTTGTTACCTTTCAACCACCCTAATCTCTATTACTGAGATTTTCTAAAAATGTTTAATCCCGAGCAATCTAACATAGGCTAGACCTACTACAGTCCTGTGAACCTTTGATATCGTTACTTTCCTTGTCAACTTTTCAAACATATGAGATAGAAGTTTTACTGTTTCTAGAATCAACAAACTTGTGACAATGCTAGTAACACCTAATAAAGATAGCTTGCCAGGCAAGGTAACATACGCCCACTGGCAGCATTGAATTTGAAAAATAAATAGAGCAATAACTCAAAAACATTCACTGAATTAATATTGAAGTTAAGGGCAAAATCTAAAAAACTGTTCATGGAAAATTGTCAAATTAGAACTTGACCACCATCTTATCTATTTCAATACTCATACCAAGTTTCATCAAATCTGTTAAAAAATTGTAGCTTATTTTACTAAGTCAAGGGCAATAACTCAAAAACCATTTGTTTAAAAAAGTCAGAAATACAATCTTGACTAATGTCTTATCAATTCTGATGCTTACACCAAGTTCCATCAAAATCCTTTGAAAATCACAACCACAATAGAATTTTGACGCAATTTTACTAAGTCAAGGGCAATAATTAAAACAATTCATTGAAATCTGTCAAATTCAAACTTGACTGAGGCCTAATCAATTCCAATGCTCACACCAAGTTTCATCAACATCCTCTGAAAATTGGAGGATTTATTTTATCGAAACTAAAATTTTGACAAGATCTTTTTAAGTCAAGGGCAATAACTCAAAAACCTTTCATGCGATAATTTCCATTTTCGAACTTGACCGAGATATCATCAATATATACGTGTATACCAGGTTTCATCAAGATCAGATAAAAACTGTAGCTTCTATTGTGAATACAACCCGAATTTGACGCCTTTTTTTCTAAGTCAAGGGCAATAACTCAAAAACCAATCATGCGATAATTTCCATTTTCGAACTTGATCGAGATATCCTTAATATATACATGTATACCAAGTTTCATTAAGATCGGATAAAAACTGTAGCCTCTATTGTGGATACAACCCAAATTTGACAGGTTTTTACAAAGTCAAGGGCAATAACTCAAAAACCGCTTATGCGATTATTTCTATTTTTGAACTTGACCGAGATATCATCAATATATACATGTATACCAAGTTTCATAAAGATCGGATAAAAACTGTAGCCTCTATTGTGGATACAACCCAAATTTGACAGGTTTTTACAAAGTCAAGGGCAATAACTCAAAAACCGCTTATGCGATTATTTCTATTTTTGAACTTGACCGAGATATCATCAATATATACATGTATACCAAGTTTCATAAAGATCGGATAAAAACTGTAGCCTCTATTGTGGATACAACCCATATTTGACACGTTTTTACTAAGTCAAGGGCAATAACTCAAAAAACGCTTATGCGATTATTTCTATTTTCGAACTTGACAGAGATATCATCAATATATACATGTATACCCAGTTTCATTAAGATCGGATAAAAACTGTAGCCTCTATTGTGGATACAACCCAAATTTGACGCGTTTTTACTAAGTCAAGGGCGATAACTCAAAAACCGCTCATGCGATTATTTCTATTTTTGAACTTGACCGAGATATCATCAATATATACATGTATACCAAGTTTCATTAAGATCGGATAAAAACTGTAGCCTCTATTGTGGATACAACCCATATTTGACACGTTTTTACTAAGTTAAGGGCAATAACTCAAAAAACGCTTATGCGATTATTTCTATTTTCGAACTCGACAGAGATATCATCAATATATACATGTATACCCAGTTTCATTAAGATCGGATAAAAACTGTAGCCTCTATTGTGGATACAACCCATATTTGACACCTTTTTACTAAGTCAAGGGCAATAACTCAAAAACGCTTATGCGATTATTTCTATTTTCGAACTTGACAGAGATATCATCAATATATACATGTATACCCAGTTTCATTAAGATCGGATAAAAACTGTAGCCTCTATTGTTGATACAACCCAAATTTGACGCGTTTTTACTAAGTCAAGGGCAATAACTCAAAAACCGCTCATGCAATTATTTCTATTTTCGAACTTGACCGAGATATCATCAATATATACATGTATACCAAGTTTCATTAAGATCGGATAAAAACTGTAGCCTCTATTGTGGATACAACCCAAATTTGACGCGTTTTTACTAAGTCAAGGGCAATAACTCAAAAACCGCTCATGCGACTATTTCTATTTTCGAACTTGACCGAGATATCATCAATATATACATGTATACCAAGTTTCATTACGATCGGATAAAAACTGTAGCCTCTATTGTGGATACAAACTAAATTTGACGCGTTTTTACTAAGTCAAGTGCAATAACTCAAAAACCGTTCATGCGATAATTTCCATTTTCGAACTTGACCGAGATATCATCAATATATACATGTATACCAAGTTTCATTAAGATCAGATAAAAACTGTAGGCTCTATCGTGGATACAACAAATGTGGACGGACCGACGGACCGACGGACGGACGGACAGGGGCGACGGCAATTTGTCGATTTCGGCGATTTGTCAAAATGAAAAAGTTGTGTCGAGGAAAGTTGATAAAATCAAAACCTGGTCCAAATAAGAAATTACTTTCTATCTACATTGAGCTCTGAATTGAATTTTGAGTTTTATTTTTTTATGAATTGAAATATATCAATTTAAAAATAGTATCGAGAGCTTTGGGTTGATGAAAATGTTGACCACTGTAAACATCATTTTACGGAGGCGAATTTTCAGTCTAAAAATGGGTCATTACCACACGAATTTTTTGGGAAAGAAGTTTGTCTATTTCAAATTAAAAATCATTAAACCTATAATTTCTATGGACTAGGATAAATGGCATACAGTTGAAAATGTTATTTTGAATATTTATGAAATGAGAAAAAAATTCAATTCAAAGTTCAATGTAGAGAGTAAATAATGTTAAAATTTGACGTATGAATAAATTAATCGGGCATTATTCACAGATATTATTGTATATCAAGTCTATATTACGATAATTATCTTCCGATCATCAGTACCAACGTAAACATGACAATAAAAAAAAATGTCGGCTATGGAAGGGCAAATGGGGACAAAATTAAATAACCAGAAGCTTTGCTTAAATCAATATTTATGTGTGCTAAATCAAATTCCATATGCCAATACACCATTAATGATCTTGTTAACATGACAAAAGTAGTATCCATAAACACTAATACTAAGTAGTATTAGAGTATTTAGATTTCCGGCATCCCTCCATTTCGTTATACTCCACTCCGGTCTACCGGAAATCTAAATACTCTATGACTTTTTTAGAATAAATAGACCAAAAAATGTCTTTAATAAATATAAACTCCCCTAAAATCTATTTCGGATCAGGGGACATTCAGAAATCTCTAACTAAACTTCCCGGTTTCCCATGGGCTAAATATAAAGGTGAGAAACATCTTCCAGGTCATAATTACACTGATTTGACTAGTTAATATAATAGATTGAACATTTATTATGTATTCAATGACTGTATTATACTCACACAAGTCACGTGCTATTTATAGTATAGTATAGTGTAACAGACAGTTATTTGTCAATAAAGGAAGCCATTTTGAAACATATAACAGGGTTTTATAAGTGGTCTGTGTTTTCGTTAATTAATCTATCTAATGAAGGGATTATCGGATTCTGATTGAGATATTTTGATAGTTCATGATGTCGGGGTAAGGAAAGTGTTCTTCAAGTTGTGTTTCTGTGTCGTTATACTCATACTTTAAGTGTTTTCACTCACCAATTCCAAATTCTATCTTTCTGACCAAAAGGATGGTGGAGACAAGATTTGAGAAGGTAGATGAAAAGAGTGAAAATTACATGAGAGGAAATTTGTGATACACCAGAGTTTTTTCTTTGATTTCTAACATATAATATTAATGAAGATAAATCCTTGATCCTTAATATATTAATTTTGTGGTATAAATCATTCATTGTATTCATCTGTATATAACCATATATAATCGCATATTCTTATCAAAAAGATCCCTAGTTAATTCTACGAGACTTTCGAATTTATTTCGCTCTGTAGGATTAACAAAAAAGGGAAAGAATTGATATGAAATCATTCATTTTTATAATATTGTTGGAGTTCTACCCTGAGATAAAAATTTGGATGATCTCCTTAATATATTATTATCACGATTTATATACCAACAAAATCCCCCCCCCCCATTCCCCCTTAGTTAATTCTACGAGACTTTCGAATTTATTTCGCTCTGTAGGATTAACATGAAAAGGGGTGAAGAATTTATATCTAGGATTTATCTTTATTAATGTTGTATGAAGGAATATCTAAGAATTGATTCTGGTCTATCATGAATTCCTTCTCTTGTAAGAGTAACTTTCTCTTTGTCTTCCTATCTCTTATCTGTCTTCATTTCATCCAGGATCAGATTGATAGAAGGAAGAAGTGGGTGGAGAGCTTGAAGTTAGGTATGACTACTATGAAACCCATTCTGGAGTGACATGTTTCCAAAGCTTGATATCTTTGAACTGTTGAAATTCTTTTTCAGCTTCCCGTGATTTCTTCTAAGGACAAACCAATTAATGGAAAAACATTTCACAACCCTGACCATCAAAATGGTTTCCTTTATCCCCCCCCCCCCCTCTGCAAATCATATATAAACTCTCCACGCACTTGGTTGTAAAAAATCAATTGTAGTCTGAAGCTTCTAATTTACAAAAGAGTTATTTCCCATTAATCGGGAATCCAAATTATCAAATCTACTCTATTAAAAATATCCATTGTGGTCTGAAAGCTTCTAATTTACAAAAAAAATATTTCATCGGGAATCCAAATGATCAAATCTACTCTATTAAAAATATGGGATTGATTTTAAAACATGAAAAGGAAAAGTTCAATTACACTGGAGATGGGTTCTTCTCTGGATTGATGTCCCTCATACCCAAGGTTACATCCTTTGTAACTAGAAACAAAGACCTTATATCCTCGGGGGCAAAAGCGATTTCGTCAGTCGGGCAGGCAGCGAGTTCAATTAGCAAATCTGTCCAACAAAAAAATGAATTAGATGAATTGCGCAAAATAAGAGAACTTAGACAAAAAGCGAAACAAGGCCAAGGATTTAAGGTGTTGGGATAAAGCCTAAATCCTCTTATTAAAAATGGCAAAACTCGATCCGATCTTTCAACTTTATGAACCAATAGAATATACATTCAATAAGAAAAAAGAAGACTACATCATTATATCTCCAACTGTTGGGTCCAAATCTCAGATTAATGACGGAGGTAGGGTCACATTTGAAATCAATTCGTTGTCCAATTGGTTACTTCTTTCCGACGCTTACTTCCGCTGTGATTTCAAAATCAAAGATGGCGCTCCCAATCAAAATCGATTTCCCCAACAGATGCTAACATTGGAGAACAATTTCTTCCCCTCTTTATTTAGCGAAATGGTTTTAGAAGCCGGTTCAAATATAATTGAAACAATCAAACACCCAGGTGAGTTTGACACAATGCTTAAAACTCTTTTATATCCAAAAAATTATACAACGGCATCGGGTTGGATGCCAGACACGGGAGATGGGCAAATACAATCTCAAGAAGAAAATGTAGCAGCAGACGCCAACTTGGCAGCAGTTAGAACTAGTGTTAACAATTTGATCAATATAACCAAATTTCAAAATAATGAAGGTTATAAACAGAGGGTTGTATTTTACAATAAACCTATTGATAGAAATAGCTGGGGTTCGTATATAAACTGGAATTTATATCCCCTCTTTGGATTACTTGAGCACAGGAAAGTTTACATTGGTCTACCCTTCAAAATCCATCTTCAAAGATTAATAAATAACGATAGAATATTTTTTGGAGAAAACAATTCAAATGCTAAATTAGAAATAACTGATATCCAATTATACGTGCCAGTAATAACCCCAACAATCGAAGTAGAAACAAGACTTCTTAGTAGTTTGAAAAAAGATATTGAAATAGCATTTTTAAGAAGAAATACGATTGGATCGATTACAATCACAGGGGAGAATTTCACATGGCAAGTGACAAATACTACAAAACCAGCAAGATATTTAATACTTGGTTTCAAAAATCTTCCAGATTCACAAACGAAAAAAACAACCAAAGTAACTGGTGACAACTTTGGAGATCCTAAAATAAAAAGGGTTCAAGTAAGATTAAACAATGAAAATTATCCAAATCAACCCTTAAAAATAAATCCTGATACGAAGGACTTTAATGAGTTGTATAGAAACTATAAGCTTATGAGCGAATTATTTGGAAATGTACCACAGTTTAATTATTTCGATTTTATTTTGAATTATCCTATATTTTGTTTTGATCTCTCTGCTCATAAAGAAGATTTGTTCAAAACAGGAGTACAGTTATCTGTATACATTGAAAAAACAGCAGGAGATATGGTAGGGTATTGTCTCTTGTTAGAGGAATCTCGTCATATCATAAATATAATGGATAGAAAGATGAATAGAATTGAATAAATTTCTAACTTTAAAAATGCAACCAGAAGTTTTAGTCGCTAAAATATTAGAATCAATCGAAAAAGGGAAACCGAAAACAATTACTTATAATGGTATAAAGATACATATTTCACAATCAACTATTAACAAACTAAAAAATCATAAAGTACTGGACAATATTAATTATAATGAAATAGACAAGCAAGCTAAAGAAGGTGGGTTTCTGTTTCTTCTCCCATTAATTTTCGGAGGATTAGCAGCTGCAGGTGCTGTTGCCGGTGGAGCTAGTGGTATAGCGTCAGCGGTAAATAAGAAAAAAGCCGAAGACGCTGCAAACAGAGAAAAACGAAGACATAATTTAGAAATGGAAAAATTAGCCAAAGGTTCTGGGATCAAGGATATCTTAGCAAGCGTTAAACAATTCAATCACGCAACCAAGAAAACAGTAAAAGAAGGTTTGTCTAAGTTAATTGACCAAATCGATACGGGTGAAACTGAGATTAAAAAAGAAGGAGAGGGATTAATACTTAATCACATTCGCAGTGGTGATGGTTTGTATCTTTCGAAATACAAAGGAGACGGTATTGTATTAAATCCTCATTAAAAATGGCTACAAAATTTAAACATTCAGATAGGTTTCCACAAAATCCAATGTTAATGTGTATTGTTGGTCAATCAGGATCAGGAAAAACTCACCTCTTATTTAAGATGTTAACTACTTAACAATCGTCGAATTCGTAATTTTCAACCTTATCATTATAGGGATACATAATTCCATTTCTGTTTGGTGCTTTTCTTTTAATCAAATTCAAATTATGTTTGAATACTTTCTTTTGTTTATCTTTCGGAATTACCACACCGTCTGTAAAACTTTTTTTCCAAGGTTTATCGAATTCATTTTCAATATCTTTTCCATTGGCTAATTTTAAATAATCTTCCACACTCAACTTTGATTTTGTATATCCTTTAAAAGTTTTCTTTTCCACTAATTCTCCGTTAGAAGTTAGAATGATATTGTATTTGACTTTTGGAGCTAAATATAAACCAAATATAATACCACCATCTCCATAATCATTCTTTCCTTTTCCATATTCCGTTTCAGAAGTTAATCCAGCTTTTTCTAAAATATCCCAATTCCTATCTGATATGTATAAACTATCGGTATCAGTATAATATATTTCTGGTTTTTTAAAACCATCAATAACATGAATAAAATTATTCATTATTCGTTTGCTATGTGATAATATGAATGAACCCAAGTGACTCGGAGTTAATCTTGTTGTTTTTGTTGGTTTGATAATTTCAGGTTGTTCCTTTTCTTTTTCCACTATATATTGTTGTTCATTTACTTTTTCATAACGTTTTATGTTTGAATCGAAATTTACTTTAAGAGTATCTTCAGACCATAAATGAAATTCTGTATTTATATCTTTCTGAACAGTTTTTCCGTATAAAGAATTACCAAGTAATTTCATACAGTCGCTGCCAACTAAATTTCCCTGTTGTTTATATTTGTTTCTTTCTTCCTTTAAAGTTAAAACATAATCTTTAAAAGGAGGTGTTTTGAAATTTTCTTCATAGACTATCCCATCTAATATTTTGATAATGTTTCCACCAGCTCGAACAATTTCCTGTATGTCAACAGAAGTGAGAACGTCATTACAAAATCCATTTCTAAATCTTATCTTATCACCAGATTGTTTTTTAGGTTTATCATCCTCTATAACAGTGTAAGTTACTTTGTCTTTGGCTGGTATTGGTTGAAAAAACATATTTTCTGGATATTCAAACCAAACAGATAAAATAGCACACCTTGGTCTAAATTGTTGTTTATTGAAAAGCTTTACAAATTCTACCTTTTCACAATCTTTTATAGCTCTTGCTGATTCAGCTTTTGGGTATTCACCATCACACATAGCAGAGGCATAAAGACCGTTAGCGTCAAATGCCATTAATTTAGAACAAGAGATTTTCTTCAACTCTTCGTTAAAATCTTTAGTAGACTGTTGGTATTTTTTGAATAACTCAATTATATCAGAATCAGTTGTATTTAAATGATGTTGTAGTACTTTACAAATTTCATCTAATTTATCCGATTTGAATTTTATTATGTTTGCAGAAACTCTACCTCCTTTTACAGAACGTCTGACATAATGTCTGATGAATGGATCTACGTGAGAATATACTTTTTCTCCTTTATACAGATGATACCAACCTTTAAGAGATAATGCGGGAGCTGTTAAATTATTTATTACACTTTGATTTATCATAGATGTCATAACTTGATTGTATTTGATCAAACATATGCCTAAACATATTGTATCTCTTTTAGCATAAGGTTCCCATTCTTCTCTTCGGGACTCCCAATTTGATTCGTTTATAGACGCAATATCTAAATCAATCTTTCTTAAATTCATTGGTAATTCTGATGATTTTCCCCAATCTTTTAAACTTCTTGCTACATGTTGATATGAACAAGTGAAATTTATTTTTTGAAGATAATTGTTATTGTTGTTAAACTTCTTTTCATTATTCCATTTTTTCTGTAAAGACTTTTCTGTATATATATTAGATATTGGTAAACGAAGTATGCCTCTTGTGGTTTTGAGAGGACAGTGAGTTAATTTTGACATATTTTTAATAATATTCCAATTATCAAAACCACTACCATTATGAGAAACTAAAGTTAATTGTTTTTGATCAACATTTCCTAAATATTTTAACATTTGATCTATACAATCTGTACCTACAAATATATGAACTATATTCATTATTTTTTCATAAAATTCTTCAGGAACATTATCTGTGGGTTTTAGATCTGGAAAACGACAATTTATTCGTTCTAATATTTTTCGTAGCTTTTCCAAATTGACTAAAGAGCATGCATATGGTATTGTTTTACCAGTTTCTTTTTCTGTATAGGTCTCGGAATCCCAAGAATAAAGAGTTTCAGGTTCGGAGTTTTGTGACATGGAAGCTGGATTAAATTCTGAAAAAAGTTTAATGTTTTCGTTAACACAGGATTTCCATACTTGTTTATAATTGTTTTCTATTTCATTTATTCCTAAACTTTTGTTATCTCTTTTTATCAAACAGAAATGATTATTGTGTAAATACAAAACCCATTCTGATGGAGTGTTTATTTTTCTAGGATATAAAGTTCTGTCTTTAGGGTTATAAATTTGGAACGAAGTTTCATTTTTTTCATTGAATTCTCCGATTCGAGCTTGAGTCATAATTCCCTTTCTGTTATGTTTTGAATAGGAATAAATAAATTTATTAAATCCGTTTGTTAAATCTCGTTTCAAAACATAATTTACACACTTAATAAAACAAGCTCCGTCAGTTGGAATATAACAATATTTTCCAACGTATTCATTGATTGTAAATAGCAATTGAGTTCCTTTTCCTATATTTGATCTTTTGATTGGTTTGAAATCATCTTTACGATATATTATATGACCAGTAAAATACCAATCTGAACTATCTGATTTTTCACTCATATTATTGACAACTCTAGAAATCATTTGAACATTAAAGAAAGATAAATTCATATTTTGTTTGAATTCACCATCTTCAAAAATTTTTCCATCGATTTCAATTTGTCCATTAAAAGTATTAAACTCTTCAATTATATCAGAAACCACATGTTCAAATAATTCATTGTCAATTTTTTTCTTCGGTTTTACAGCATTAGGTTCTTTTTTTTTAATTAATTTAGTCATGCTTCTTTTTCAATTTTTTATGTTCTATTTTTAATGATTAAATTTTTGTTAACAATTCATCGAATATTTCATTAAATTCTTCGAGTTCTTCTATGGTAATTATTTTATCAGATTTGCTTCTTTCGAAAAAAATAAATAATTTATTGCGTGGCAAATAAAATTTGTCACGCTTTGTTTTCGTTCGGATTATTTTTTTTTTTTTTTTTTTTTTTTTTTTTTGGGAAGCTCGCTAGCCCAAACGGAAAAAGATAGACTATTTTTGTTTTCACCAATGGTTTTTATATGGGCTTGAATCAAAAATGAATATCTAACATAATATTTTCGCTAACCCGAAAGTGGCTAATTGCATAATATGCAAATAAGATTTCAAGCTAGCTCGGGCCCTAATAGTCGGATCGGTCTGAAATTTACAGGATATAGATAGATAGGCAGCGCAATTAAAACTACATCATCAAAATTTTTTGATCACTTCCGGTTTGGGCGTGGGGGCTTCCGGTTTTTTCGTCTCATGTCGGGCGACCCTGCTTCCCATGTAATTCAAGAATCTAAACAAAAACAGTATATTTAAGCTATACTAAATGATTTTAATCCCCTGAGATGAAGAAAAATTAAATTGAATGTTGCGCATGCGCAGTTTTCAAAAATGGCAAATTTCCTTAAAAATTTAATAAGTCCGCCAATTATTGACCGATTTTTATGATTTTGGTGTCTATCAAAACCTTGATACTTTATCTAAAAAATGTTGGGAACAGAATTTTGATTTTCGAATTTGAATTTTTTTTATGCCCGTTCGAATTTTTCAAAAATTTAAAACTCTATATCTCGTGACCTTGACCTTCAATGACCTTGACATTTGAGATGTAGAATGTCCTTGACCTCAGCTGTCTATAGATGTGCTGTTATTGCATGACAAATATTAATTTCCGGTTTTATAGCCCACCGAAATCTGACTATTTTGCAATTTTGGACGGTTATATTACACTTTCGGGCTCTAATGTTCGGATCGATCTGAAATTTACAGGATATAGATAAATACGCAACACAATTAAAATATATCATCAAAATTTTTTGATCACTTCCGGTTTGGGCGTGGGGAATTCCGGTTTTTTATCTCATTTCAGGCGACCCTACATCCCGTGTAATTCAAGAATTTAAGCAAAAAAAGTATATATTAGCTATACAAAATAATTTGTATCCCCCGAGAAGAAAAAAATTCCAATTGCTAGTTGCGCATGCGCCATTTTTCCGAGAATGGCAAATTTTCTTTAAAATTTAATTAGTCCGTCATTTATTATTTATGCCCGTTTGAATTTTTAAAAAATTTGAAATTCTAAATATTGTGACCTTCACCTTCAATGACCTTGAAATTTTCCATATAGAATGGCCTTGACATCAGCTGTCTATAGATCTAACAATATTGTTACGCTTGTTCCACAATTGGAGGCTGAAAAGTACCGGAATTGAAAGCTAGCAGGTTAGAAGTTTCAAAATGTTCGAAATCCATTGGATAACGCATAGTTGCCACGCTCGGAGCTGTTCACAGTTCTAGTCTAAATATGTTCTTATTAAATTTGATATGGTTTTGTAATATATTTTCTTTTTAGAGGTAAACCCAATAGTAATTAAACCACATGAAGATGTTTGAAAAGCTGTAAGAGCTCCTAGGATAGTTGGAATAAATATTGGAAGAGAAATACTTGCTGTTATAGTAGTTGCTGTTGCTATAAGACAAGCTGATATAACACTTACAGTTTTAAAAGTAGTGTCTATCCTACTCCAACATTTTGTTAACTTTTTGTAATGATTGAATTCTCCTTCTAACTCTTTTTGTTTACGCATCATAACATCTTGTAAATTCTGTGTGTTTAACTCTTCGGTATTCATTTTTTAAGAATTAAATTAACTGTATTTGTGATAAACCAATGTTTCTCGTAAACATAAATATTCGATGGCCTTTGTTTTTATAACCAAGATATTCTATAACAATTGTTATCTCTAATTGAGGTATATAATTAACATTTTTAGGTAAAAGTCTTGACTCTGGTATCAGTTCTGTTATACTTTCTATTTTAAAACGTGCAAAGTAATCTCTATTTTCATCATTTTCTTTTATAAATACGGGAACTGTTACAAATGCTTTATTTACTTGAGATTTATGAATATCAATTGAAGTAAAAATGTTATCAAAATCAAAATAAAATCTTATATGTTCAAATTCTTTCCATTTCAAAAATGTATATTTTTTTCTTCCTTCCTTTTGTAAATCCTTATTATTTATCAAATTTACACTTAGTGGTTTTTCATTTGTCATTAATATCAAATCCAGGAAATATAAATGGTATTCAGTAATGATAAGTGGTATTTCTTTTCTATTAACTATATTATTTACTAATACGTTAGTATTATCAAAAGTTATTTCATATTCCAATCCATCGACAAAATCTGTATCAAGTTTGATTTCGATAGGTTTTCTCTTTTTACTACTATCTACAGAAAACGTCTTAACCATTTCGTTTTTTCCTCCCTTTGTTATTGTGAAAATTTTTACTTTATATAGAATTACATTTGGTATACGTTTTATATCTTCATTTTTAATTACTGATTTTATTTTCAATTTAAAAGGAAATAATATAGTAATAGCCGTTCTAAGATTACCTGACGAATTCAACTCAAATTTTGCAATGTTACTTTTCTCAAAAACAGCTTTAAATTTAGATGGTTCAATTAATCTTCCTACATATTTTGCAACAAATCCATACTTTTCTAAAATACCATCGCTAAAGGGTAAAGTAAAATAAGTTTCTTTAGGTAGAAAATTTTTATTAATTTCTTGAATCATTTTTTCATGTTTTATGTCTCTTGTCTCTAGTTTTCGATCTAATTGAAATATTAATGATCTTAATCTCTCTAACTCCGCTTTGTCTACTAAATTAGCTAATTGCTGTTCGATATAGGTTTTAATTTCTGTTAGTTCATTGTTATCATTTAGTTTAGTTTCTAAATCAGATAATTCTTGGTTTAATTTCGCTTATACCTGGTTTGATATTAGCTATTAGTTGTTTTACATTTGATTTTTGTTTGGTAATTTTATCATCTAATTGGGTTATTAATAAATTTAAATTTTGTAATTGAGTTTTGTCGGCTACACTAACTAATTGTTGTTGAATATAGGTTTTAATTTCTGTTAGCTCGTTGTTATTATTTGTTTCTAATTTAGACAATTCTTGTTTCAGTCTTTCTTCGCTTATACCTGGTTTAATATTATCTATTAGTTGTTTCAAATCTATTTTCTCTTTTGTAATTCTATCATCTAATTTGGATATTAATGATCTTAATCTCTCTAACCGAGTTTCATCAACCACATTAACTAATTGTTGTTGAACATAAGTTTTAATTTCTGTTAGTTTACTGTCATCATTAAGTTTCGTCTCTAGATCAGATAATTCTTGTTTTAATTTGTCTTCGCTTATACCTGGTTTAATGTTACTTGTCAGTTGTTTAATATCTAATTTTTGCTTTGTAATTTTATCGTCTAGTTGAGATATTAATAAATTAAAATTTTGTAATTGAGATTTATCAACCACATTAACTAATTGTTGTTGAATATAGGTTTTAATTTCTGTTAGTTCATTATCATCATTTAGTTTCGTTTCAAGATTATATAATTCTTGTTTTAATCGTTCCTCATTTATACCTGGTTTAATGTTACCTATCAGTTGTTTAATATCCGATTTTTGTTTTGTAATTTTTTCGTCTAGTTGTGATATTAATAAATTTATTCTATCCAACTGAGTTTTATCGACTATATTAGCTAATTGTTGTTGATAACTTTCTAGTTTTTTATGATGCGAATCTAAAAGTTTTTGATGGTTTTCTAATTGGTTTTTACTATCTTTATCTAATACAGTTATTTTTTGATGTAAACTTTTAGTTGTTTGACTTAAATAAGCTTTATTTATTGCATCTTTTTTATGTTGAGGAAATTTTAAATTAGTTATTTTGAAATTATTCATATCTATATCACCTTGAAGTGTGTCTCCAGTTTGATCTACAAAATATGGTTTGAATTTATTGATCGATATTGTGGGAGTTTGATTGTTTAACTTTCCTAAACCAAATTTATTGGCCATTTTTTTAAACAAGATTTAATATTATTTCTTCAAACGACTTGCCTAAACTTAATTGATATAAAACCCAAAGAGAAACTTGACCACAAAATTTATCCCCTGGTTTTTGAATTTGAAAAGTAGAACATTTGATCGGACCATAATTCAAATCGATTATTTCTTTAGTTGGATCTAATCCATACGAATCGAAAAAATACATCGAATCCCCTTTGAATAAAGCAGAATGATGGACGCCTTTTTGATCTGAAGTGTGGATATTAGTTATAGCGTAGAACTTTGTTTTATTTTTAAGAGATGATATTTCATCACGCATACAGTAGTAAAAAGGTTTTATGTTTAATTCTTCTGCCCATCTGATTAATTGAAAATTTGTGGTAGTATCTGTTCCGTATTTTTGTAAGAATTCTTCGAAAGTAATCATTTTAAAAATCAGTTTTTTGAAGTTCGTTTTGATAAAATCTACCCAAGATTTCTTCACCATGTAAATCTACTAAACTGTAAGTTGGTGGTGAAGTTTTATTAACTTTATCAATAATAAAGATTTCATTCGTCCAATATCCAACATAACCTTTTTCGAATTTACTTTTATATTTATAAATACGAACTCTATCTCCAACTTTAAATTTGAGTTTAATATTTAAATTCTCATTTTCAAAATTGTTTTGTGTGTTAATCGATTTTATAATATCTGGATTTTTTGAAGCTTCTGTAGGAGTAACTTTTATAGATGAATGAATTTTATTATTATATTCATCGACAACAATAGGTAATATTTTAAGCCATTTTTGAGACTTCAATTCTGTGAACTTTTTGAATAATTTGTTTTTTAGAGTTCTGTTAAATCTCTCAATTACTACAGCTTTACCTTCGTTATATGTACTGTAAATTTCAAACCCTAGAGATTTCATATTTTTATTATAAAATTCTGTTCCTTGATCTACCCATAACTTTTTGGGTTTTCTATGTTTCATTATTGTTTCAAATGCTTTTTAAAAAGTTAAACCTGTTTTGTTTTTTAGAGGAATAACCCAAGCGTATCTTGTATATAAATCTATAACTGTTAAACAATATTTATAACCTCTTTCTGGGGGCATATTAATTAAATCTGCAGACCAAATATCGTCTTTGGCAAATACTTTTACTTTTAAAAAGTTTTTAGTTTTTCTGAATTCTTTATGAATTTCATCTGCTAATCCCATACCTAATTTCATTTTTGATTTTAATAATCTTATGATTAATGCTCTTTCAACTTTTTCTCTAAAAGTAGGATTTGGAATAGATTCTAATTCTTTAATCATTTGTTTATCTGCTTCGTGTCGAAATTGTAAGTCTTCATTTCTGTATAGTTTGTCGTGTTTAAGTGCAGCAGCATCAACTCTATTAACAGGTTCTTCACCTGGTTTTGGATTATCATATTCATCCAATCGTAAATCTAAACTACTTCCCGGACCAGTGTAGTTATGACCTGGAAGATGTTTCAGCCCATGGGAAACCGGGAAGTTTAGTTAGAGATTTTTGAATGTCTCCTGATCCGAAATAAGTTGTAGGGGAGTGAATGTTTATTAAAGACATTTTTTGGTTATTTAAAAGGGAGGGCGGGTGGGCAAATAGTAGTAATAGAGCTTACAGATATCCGGTAGCTCGGAGCGGAGCGGAGCGAAGCGGAGGGGTGCCGGATATCTGTAAGCTCTATTACTACTAGTATCCATTGTGGTCTGAGGTTCAGAGCTACGGCGAAACAAATCTTAAAATTGGTTACTTCCCTTAGTTAATTTTATATCAAGGTACAAATAACATATCCAGGAATGAAGTGTTAAATTCAATGAGGACTGAGTGATTGAAATTCTTGGAAAAAAACATTTGACGCAGCCATAGGCGTAGCATGAGTGGTGTAGGGGGATAATGATGGTATGATTGAACTACAAAAACATTCATCTTTCCAAATAAATCGAGGTTTGGTGGATTCGAGGTGTGTTAATAGGTTTAAAACCCCCGCACCCGCGGAGGTGCGGAAAATCCCAAGTTTTAGGTGCCTAGTTTTTCTGATTCTCCCCCAGCCATATCTGTCTAAATAGCTATCAGAGGCTGGGAATAGAGTCAGCAAGTTTCAGACTAGTGTGAATTAATTCATAACAAGGTAAATTATCTAATTGGGGTGTTTTATAGACCACCGAGTGCCAATCAGCCATATTGAGATTTAATTGTAGACAATCTAGATGCTGCTATTGATTTAAACAAAAATACAATTATATTAGGCGATTTTAACTCAGATTTCTTCACTATTTGTAGTACTCCGTAGCATGATTTTATAAATCGATTTCATCTCCGTCAAATTATTACAAGTCCTACTCGAACTACTAATACCTCTGTTACTTTGTTAGATCTTGTTATTGTCAATTGTCCCGATTTTATCAAATCCAATGAAATATTACCATGTACAAATTACATCACCTTAAGATGTCACGTTGTGGATATCCCTCCTCTCCCATGCACCCTGTTTTTCTCAATATACTAGTCAAATGTTTCTGATAGGATTAATGATATATTTATAATATTATGATTATATATTTACTGTTTCAAACTATAATCTATATAGTGTACTAGTATAAGCTACTGTTTCTATAGAAAAGTGTAAATCTGTTAGTTGGTCTATTATCTTTTTACCAAGTGGTGAATGAACTGACCTCTGATATGTCATACTACAAGGATAAACAAAATTAAATTCAAATTAAAACTAGAACTGTGAACAGCTCCGAGCGTGGCAACTATGCGTTATCCCATGGATTTCGAACATTTTGAAACTTCTAACCTGCTAGCTTTCAATTCCGGTACTTTTCAGCCTCCAATTGTGGAACAAGCGTAACAATATTGTTAGATCTATAGACAGCTGATGTCAAGGCCATTCTATATGGAAAATTTCAAGGTCATTGAAGGTGAAGGTCACAAGATTTAGAATTTCAATTTTTTAAAAATTCAAACGGGCATAAATAATAAATGACGGACTTATTAAATTTTAAAGAAAATTTGCCATTCTCGGAAAAATGGCGCATGCGCAACTAGCAATTGGAATTTTTTTCTTCTCGGGGGATACAAATTATTTTGTATAGCTAATATAAACTGTTTTTGCTTACATTCTTGAATTACACGGGATGTAGGGTCGCCTGAATTGAGATAAAAAACCGGAAGTCCCCACGCCCAAACCGGAAGTGATCAAAAAATTTTGATGATATATTTTTAATTGTGTTGCGTATTTATCTATATCCTGTAAATTTCAGATCGATCCGAACATTAGAGCCCGAAAGTGTAATATAACCGTCCAAAATTGCAAAATAGATTTCTTTAGGTAGAAAATTTTTATTAATTTCTTGAATCATTTTTTCATGTTTTATGTCTCTTGTCTCTAGTTTTCGATCTAATTGAAATATTAATGATCTTAATCTCTCTAACTCCGCTTTGTCTACTAAATTAGCTAATTGCTGTTCGATATAGGTTTTAATTTCTGTTAGTTCATTGTTATCATTTAGTTTAGTTTCTAAATCAGATAATTCTTGGTTTAATTTCGCTTATACCTGGTTTGATATTAGCTATTAGTTGTTTTACATTTGATTTTTGTTTGGTAATTTTATCATCTAATTGGGTTATTAATAAATTTAAATTTTGTAATTGAGTTTTGTCGGCTACACTAACTAATTGTTGTTGAATATAGGTTTTAATTTCTGTTAGCTCGTTGTTATTATTTGTTTCTAATTTAGACAATTCTTGTTTCAGTCTTTCTCCGCTTATACCTGGTTAAATATTATCTATTAGTTGTTTCAAATCTATTTTCTCTTTTGTAATTCTATCATCTAATTTGGATATTAATGATCTTAATCTCTCTAACCGAGTTTCATCAACCACATTAACTAATTGTTGTTGAACATAAGTTTTAATTTCTGTTAGTTTACTGTCATCATTAAGTTTCGTCTCTAGATCAGATAATTCTTGTTTTAATTTGTCTTCGCTTATACCTGGTTTAATGTTACTTGTCAGTTGTTTAATATCTAATTTTTGCTTTGTAATTTTATCGTCTAGTTGAGATATTAATAAATTTAAATTTTGTAATTGAGATTTATCAACCACATTAACTAATTGTTGTTGAATATAGGTTTTAATTTCTGTTAGTTCATTATCATCATTTAGTTTCGTTTCAAGATTATATAATTCTTGTTTTAATCGTTCCTCATTTATACCTGGTTTAATGTTACCTATCAGTTGTTTAATATCCGATTTTTGTTTTGTAATTTTTTCGTCTAGTTGTGATATTAATAAATTTATTCTATCCAACTGAGTTTTATCGACTATATTAGCTAATTGTTGTTGATAACTTTCTAGTTTTTTATGATGTGAATCTAAAAGTTTTTGATGGTTTTCTAATTGGTTTTTACTATCTTTATCTAATACAGTTATTTTTTGATGTAAACTTTTAGTTGTTTGACTTAAATAAGCTTTATTTATTGCATCTTTTTTATGTTGAGGAAATTTTAAATTAGTTATTTTGAAATTATTCATATCTATATCACCTTGAAGTGTGTCTCCAGTTTGATCTACAAAATATGGTTTGAATTTATTGATCGATATTGTGGGAGTTTGATTGTTTAACTTTCCTAAACCAAATTTATTGGCCATTTTTTTAAACAAGATTTAATATTATTTCTTCAAACGACTTGCCTAAACTTAATTGATATAAAACCCAAAGAGAAACTTGACCACAAAATTTATCCCCTGGTTTTTGAATTTGAAAAGTAGAACATTTGATCGGACCATAATTCAAATCGATTATTTCTTTAGTTGGATCTAATCCATACGAATCGAAAAAATACATCGAATCCCCTTTGAATAAAGCAGAATGATGGACGCCTTTTTGATCTGAAGTGTGGATATTAGTTATAGCGTAGAACTTTGTTTTATTTTTAAGAGATGATATTTCATCACGCATACAGTAGTAAAAAGGTTTTATGTTTAATTCTTCTGCCCATCTGATTAATTGAAAATTTGTTGTAGTATCTGTTCCGTATTTTTGTAAGAATTCTTCGAAAGTAATCATTTTAAAAATCAGTTTTTTGAAGTTCGTTTTGATAAAATCTACCCAAGATTTCTTCACCATGTAAATCTACTAAACTGTAAGTTGGTGGTGAAGTTTTATTAACTTTATCAATAATAAAGATTTCATTCGTCCAATATCCAACATAACCTTTTTCGAATTTACTTTTATATTTATAAATACGAACTCGATCTCCAACTTTAAATTTGAGTTTAATATTTAAATTCTCATTTTCAAAATTGTTTTGTGTGTTAATCGATTTTATAATATCTGGATTTTTTGAAGCTTCTGTAGGAGTAACTTTTATAGATGAATGAATTTTATTATTATATTCATCGACAACAATAGGTAATATTTTAAGCCATTTTTGAGACTTCAATTCTGTGAACTTTTTGAATAATTTGTTTTTTAGAGTTCTGTTAAATCTCTCAATTACTACAGCTTTACCTTCGTTATATGTACTGTAAATTTCAAACCCTAGAGATTTCATATTTTTATTATAAAATTCTGTTCCTTGATCTACCCATAACTTTTTGGGTTTTCTATGTTTCATTATTGTTTCAAATGCTTTTTAAAAAGTTAAACCTGTTTTGTTTTTTAGAGGAATAACCCAAGCGTATCTTGTATATAAATCTATAACTGTTAAACAATATTTATAACCTCTTTCTGGGGGCATATTAATTAAATCTGCAGACCAAATATCGTCTTTGGCAAATACTTTTACTTTTAAAAAGTTTTTAGTTTTTCTGAATTCTTTATGAATTTCATCTGCTAATCCCATACCTAATTTCATTTTTGATTTTAATAATCTTATGATTAATGCTCTTTCAACTTTTTCTCTAAAAGTAGGATTTGGAATAGATTCTAATTCTTTAATCATTTGTTTATCTGCTTCGTGTCGAAATTGTAAGTCTTCATTTCTGTATAGTTTGTCGTGTTTAAGTGCAGCAGCATCAACTCTATTAACAGGTTCTTCACCTGGTTTTGGATTATCATATTCATCCAATCGTAAATCTAAACTACTTCCCGGACCAGTGTAGTTATGACCTGGAAGATGTTTCAGCCCATTGGAAACCGGGAAGTTTAGTTAGAGATTTTTGAATGTCTCCTGATCCGAAATAAGTTGTAGGGGAGTGAATGTTTATTAAAGACATTTTTTGGTTATTTAAAAGGGAGGGCGGGTGGGCAAATAGTAGTAATAGAGCTTACAGATATCCGGTAGCTCGGAGCGGAGCGGAGCGAAGCGGAGGGGTGCCGGATATCTGTAAGCTCTATTACTACTAGTATCCATTGTGGTCTGAGGTTCAGAGCTACGGCGAAACAAATCTTAAAATTGGTTACTTCCCTTAGTTAATTTTATATCAAGGTAAAAATAACATATCCAGGAATGAAGTGTTAAATTCAATGAGGACTGAGTGATTGAAATTCTTGGAAAAAAACATTTGACGCAGCCATAGGCGTAGCATGAGTGGTGTAGGGGGATAATGATGGTATGATTTAACTACAAAAACATTCATCTTTCCAAATAAAACGAGGTTTGATGGATTCGAGGTGTGTTAATAGGTTTAAAACCCCCGCACCCGCGGAGGTG
>CM060201.1:36508761-36525463 GCA_030562195.1 Nipponacmea schrenckii
CAGATAAATAATCACTCAGTGATGATAATGCTACACACGATTCAATTTGATTATTTTTTAACATTATATTAACATATGGCTGTCTATTATCATCATAGTCTAGTTGATGTAAAAAATCAGGTACAGGATGGAATGTGAATGCCGTGAAATCTCTATAAGGATCTGTATCTACAAGTTCCACTCCTGTACTAGTGATTACACTCGACCTACTGTCATCATCGTAATCAAACTCAACTTTACAATGTTTCACATCATCCTCCGTTTTAACAACATGATTATTAGTTCTTATACGATATTGGTTATTTCTCCTAACCACAAACCCAGACCCTAAATTCCTTCCTACCACTAGTCTCACAACTCGGCTTCCTTTCTGTTTTATATGATCTAATGTTTTTGTACTTTTGTATCCATTAGGTAAATGTTCTAAAGTTAAATTTTTAAAGGGAATGAAATCTTGATGTCTAGGATTCTTTTTACACTTAAACTCATCTAAACCTTGGCCATCCTCTAATATATCCCCTTCTCTCGCTACTTCTATCGTCAGATCTGATTCAAATTCTTCTTGATCGTGATAACACCCAGCCATTTTGTTTAAGATTTTTAACAACCAAGAAGTGAGACCTGACATATAATGAAGAGAGATTAAAACATAAAAACCGACGTCACTAATTCACTAATTAATAGTTTCTGTACAAAAATCAATATATCATGACCATGAAAAACTAGTCAAAAAATGAAAGTAGACCACTACAGTTTACCTAAAATGTTTAACTGTTGTATACTTGGTACCTGATTTTCGTATCGTCGTTTCTATTTCGGACTAGAATCAATAAAATCTATCAACTTTATTTGACACGTCGTCTGCATTTCTCGATAACTGATTATTTATATCTAGTACACGGTAACATCTAGTGAGCGGATTGTCAATCATGTATCACGTGGTCCTAACCCATCTGTCAATCATGTATCACGTGGTCCTAACCACGGATTGGTTTAGAATTATTGATAGTTATGTGACTCACGTAACATGATGGCACCGGTTGGTATCTTTGTATGTCATTTTATCAATCAATATATTAACATTGTATTTGAAATACTATTTATAATATTTACATCACTCCCTTGTTCAATATATTATTAACTGAAACTAACTTATGATATTGTTGCTAGGTTCACTGTCATTTAGGCACACTTTTTTAAGCACACCTCATTTAAACACAATACTTTAGGCACACTTCATTTAGGCACACGGTCAGATAAGCACGTGCCATTTAGGCACAGTGTTATTTCGGCACAGCGTTTTAGGCACACTTTCAATAAGGTACATACTCAATTAGGCACACTCTTTTTAGGCACACTGGCGAAGACATGCTAGCTGCTGAATTCTGGAAATGTGCATGCCCAACTCTAGCACCAATACTCCTAAAACTATTGCTGGTCAACAAGCATTATTGTACCTATTTTCAAAAAGGGATCCAAACAATCCTGAGAATTATCGAGGTATGTTTTGAGCAAAGTTTTTACATCAATATTAAACAAACGCTTGGTCTCTTGGTCAAACACGAATAACTTTATATGTGGAGAGCAGGCTGGTTTCCGACATGGCTATTCCACTATAGACAATATATTTATTTGAAGAGCAGGCTGGTTTCCCACATGGCTATTCCACTATAGACAATATATTTATTTGAAGAGAAGGCTCGTTTCCGACATGGTTATTCCACTATAGACAATATATTTATTTTAAACAGTCTTGTTGAAAAATACTTATCAAAAACTTCTTCAAGTACTCTATATTCTGCATTCATTAATTTTTTGAAGGCCTTCGATGGTTTGAAAAGATGTAAGCTTTTCTATAAGCTAATAAAAAATGGTGTTCATGACCCAATTATTGGTATATTGAGAAACCTCTATTCTAAAGTGAATGCAAGGGTTCGAGACAATGGTTATTTCTCAGACCCTTTTATGTGCGACTCTGGTGTACGCCAAGGCTGTATGATGAGTCCGTGGTTTGTTTGCTTTTTTCATAAACGATCTAATAAATGATCTTAAAGTAAAGGGGGAAATGGAATATTTGTAAACCAATCGATAGAAGGGATTTTTGCTTTGCTTTTCGCAGATGACCTTTCATTATTTTCTGATACCATAGGTGGCTTACAGACCAAATTAGATGTTTTAGCTACATATTGCCAGAAATGGAACCTCAAAGTTAATATTGACAAATCTAAAATAATTGTTGTTAAGAAAGGGGGGTGTATTAAAAGATGTGAGAAATGGTACTATAATGGTACAAATTTAGATATTGTAAATAGTTATAACTACTTAGCAGTCTACATTAGTAATGGTTTAAATTGGAATACATGTTGTAAGCACTTATCACAGCAGGCAGCAAAGACTATAAATGTTATTAAAGGTAGTCTGTGCAGTGAAGGAACCGAAATAGCTGTTAAAATATTTGATGCTATGATCTCCCCATCCTTTATTACGGGGCTGAAATATGGGGTGTTAAATATAGACATGAAATTGAGCATATACAAAACATGTTATGCAATTGGCTGATATGTACCGGTCAGAAAACAATGAATGCTATTGCCAGGGGAGACTGTGGTAGGTTTGGTTTATCTGTGAATTATATGTGTAAACCAATTAAATATTTTTGAAGAATACAATGTATGTCTAATGATAGGTTGCCAAACCAATGTTATAAAATGTTATATGAACTCGATTTAATTGGGAGAAGAACTTGGTGAACTAGTGTTAAAGATCTCATATTCAACTCTGCATTCGGTCACGTTTGGGAAGCTCAATCGGTTGGTGATATAAAACAATTATAATACAATATTTCAAAACTGGACTTAAGGACATTAATCTCCAATCATGGAATTCCATAATAACCGAATCCATTAAAAGCCAGTTCTATTCTCAAATTAAACCAGTGTTCAGATGTGAGGATTTGATATACAACAAGCTCTCTCATAGATTGAAATTTGCTATTTCAAATATACGCTGCTCGACGCATCTCTTAAATATTGAAATGGACTGTCGAAATGGTAACCCTAGAATTGAACGTATTTGTCAAATTTGCAACAGTAAAGAAATTGAAGATGACCTCCATTTCATACTTGCCCCATACTTAGTGACGTCAGAAATAACTTTCTCCCACATTACCATTGTAAAAGTCCATCAATGTCCAAACTTATATCATTATTCCAAACTGAGTTCGAAAAACTATTAAAAAACCTAGCATTGTATATAATTAAAGTCACAGAAATACGGAATGAAATCCTTTCATATTGATATACCAACAATCGTATGACCATTATCAAATGTAAAATTGTAAATATTAATTTTTTGTATCTTAGTAAAATTTTAATGTTATTGTGATAAAAATGTGTACAATGGGCACTGCCTTTAGTACTGAAATATATCATTATTGTTATTACTATTATTATTATTAATTATTATTAATTATTATTAATTATTATTATTAATTATTATTAATTATTATTAATTATTATTATTGATTATTATTAATTATTATTAATTATTATTAATTATTATTATTATTATTATTATTATTATTATTATTATTATTATTAATTATTATTAATTATTATTAATTATTATTAATTATTATTAATTATTATTGATTATTATTAATTATTATTAATTATTATTAATTATTATTAATTATTATTAATTATTATTAATTATTATTAATTATTACTTATTATTATTATTAATTATTAATTATTAATTATTAATTATTAATTATTTATTATTATTATTATTATTATTATTATTATTATTATTATTATTATTATTATTATTATTATTATTATTATTATTATTATTATTATTATTATTATTATTATTATTATTATTATTATTATTATTATTATTATTATTATTATTATTATTATTATTATTATTATTATTATTATTATTATTATTATTATTATTATTATTATTATTATTATTATTATTATTATTATTATTATTATTATTATTAATATTATTATTATTATTATTAATTATTAATTATTAATTATTAATTATTAATTATTATTAATAATTATTAATAATTATTAATAATTATTAATAATTATTATTAATTATTATTAATTATTAATTATTATTAATTATTATTAATTATTATTAATTATTATTAATTATTATTAATTATTATTAATTATTATTAATTATTATTAATTATTATTAATTATTATTAATTATTATTAATTATTATTAATTATTATTAATTATTATTAATTATTATTAATTATTATTAATTATTATTAATTATTATTATTATTATTATTATTATTATTATTTACAAACCTCGAATCAACTAAACCTCGATATATTTAGAAAGATGGATGCTTTTGTAGTTCAGTCATACCAAATTACCCCCTTATACTCACCCCCAGCCATATCTGTCCAGATAGCCGTCTGAGGCTGAGAATAGAGTCAAGTTCGGACTAAATATCTAGAAGACTGACCTTATTTCTATTTTAAAACTTAGATCAGATTCTAGTTGAATATCTACAACACTTACCTTATTTCTATCTTAAAACTTAGATCAGATTCTAGTTGAATATCTACAACACTTACCTTATTTCTATCTTAAAACTTAGATCAGATTCTAGTTGAATATCTACAACACTTACCTTATTTCTATCTTAAAACTTAGATCAGGTTCTAGTTGAATATCTAAAACATTTACCTTATTTCTATCTTAAAACTAAGATCAGATTCTAGTTGAATATCTAAAACACTTACCTTATTTCTATCTTTAAATTAAGTTCCGATTCTAGTTGAATATCTACAACACTTACCTTATTTCTATCTTAAAACTTAGATCAGATTCTAGTTGAATATCTACAACACTTACCTTATTTCTATCTTAAAACTTAGATCAGATTCTAGTTGAATATCTAAAACACTTACCTCATTTCTATCTTAAAACTTAGATCAGATTCTAGTTTAATATCTACAACACTTACCTTATTTCTATCTTAAAACTTAGATCAGATTCTAGTTGAATATCTACAACACTTACCTTATTTCTATCTTAAAACTTAGATCAGATTCTAGTTGAATATCTAAAACACTTACCTCATTTCTATCTTAAAACTTAGATCAGATTCTAGTTGAATATCTAAAACACTTACCTTATTTCTATCTTAAAACTAAGATCAGATTCTAGTTGAATATCTAAAACACTTACCTTATTTCTATCTTAAAACTAAGATCAGATTCTAGTTGAATATCTACAACACTTACCTTATTTCTATCTTAAAACTTAGATCAGATTCTAGTTAAATATCTACAACACTTACCTCATTTCTATCTTAAAACTTAGATCAGATTCTAGTTGAATATCTACAACACTTACCTTATTTCTATCTTAAAACTTAGATCAGATTCTAGTTGAATATCTACAACACTTACCTTATTTCTATCTTAAAACTTAGATCAGATTCTAGTTGAATATCTACAACACTTACCTTATTTCTATCTTAAAACTTAGATCAGATTCTAGTTGAATATCTACAACACTTACCTTATTTCTATCTTAAAACTTAGATCAGATTCTAGTTGAATATCTACAACACTTACCTTATTTCTATCTTAAAACTTAGATCAGATTCTAGTTGAATATCTACAACACTTACCTTATTTCTATCTTAAAACTTAGATCAGATTCTAGTTGAATATCTACAACACTTACCTTATTTCTATCTTAAAACTTAGATCAGATTCTAGTTGAATATCTACAACACTTACCTTATTTCTATCTTAAAACTTAGATCAGATTCTAGTTGAATATCTACAACACTTACCTTATTTCTATCTTAAAACTTAGATCAGGTTCTAGTTGAATATCTACAACACTTACCTTATTTCTATCTTAAAACTTAGATCAGATCCTAGTTGAATATCTACAACACTTACCTTATTTCTATCTTTAAATTAAGTTCCGATTCTAGTCGATGTATAAACTATGGTAGAATAAGAATTGTAGAATAATTGAATATAACTGTGCATATTCTAACAATGAAATCTTGTAATCTTGTCGTTACAGTGTATGATTTAGGACAATAATGAATACCTTTATATTAAATCATCTTACATACTGCACGTTACACCTATACCTTGACATCCATTAACACCAATTATGACCTTACTATATATCGGCACATTATCTAAAGAAATAATTATTTCTGTTTTATTAATACTGTGTTAATTATTTTGTTAGGGTATATTACATATACCTCAATATCAATTACATAGTTTCTATAGGGTAATATTTCTTACATGATAAACAAGCTTGTACACTTATAAATATAACTGCGTATATTCTAACAATGAAATCTTGTAATCTTGTCGTTACAGTGTATGATTTAGGACAATAATGAATACCTTTATATTAAATCATCTTACATACTGCACGTAATACCTATTTAGAACCTTCCTTATCATTTTCGACATATCTTTTTGGTATTATCATTTTCATACGGAAGCGTTCTAGGGCCAACAGAAGAAAAAAAAAATATTATCATTAATTTTAACTTAATTTCGATATACTTTTCTCGAAATAAATTGTATTGATTTTGTTTCGACATACTTTTCTCGGAATTAAAAAAAAATCATTTATTTTCGACATACTTTTCTCGGAATTAAATCAAAGTCATTTATTTTCGACATACTTTTCTCGGAATTAAATCAAAATCAGTTTTTTCGAAATACTTTTCTCTACACTACTATACATAGCTCTACACTACTATACATAGCTCTACACTACTATACATCACTCTACACTACTATACATAGCTCTACACTACTATACATAACTTTACACTACTATACATAGATCCACACTACTATACATAGCTCTACACTACTATACATAGCTCTACACTACTATACATTGCTATACACTACTATACATAGCTCTACACTACTATACATAGCTTTACACTACTATACATAGATCCACACTACTATACATAGCTCTACACTACTATACATAGCCCTACACTACTATACATAGCCCTACACTACTATACATAGATCCACACTACTATACATAGCTCCGCACTACTATACATAGCTCTACACTACTATACATAGCTCTACACTACTATACATAGCTATACACTACTATACATCACTCTACACTACTATACATAGCTCTACACTACTATACATAGCTCTACACTACTATAATCACTCTACACTACTATACATAGCTCTACACTACTATACATAACTTTACACTACTATACATAGATCCACACTACTATACATAGCTCTACACTACTATACATAGCTCTACACTACTATACATTGCTATACACTACTATACATAGCTCTACACTACTATACATAGCTATACACTACTATAAATTGCTACACACTACTATACATAGCTCTACACTACTATACATAGCTTTACACTACTATACATAGATCCACACTACTATACATAGCTCTACACTACTATACATAGCCCTACACTACTATACATAGCCCTACACTACTATACATAGATCCACACTACTATACATAGCCCTACACTACTATACATAGCTCTACACTACTATACATAGATCCACACTACTATACATAGCTCTACACTACTATACATAGATCCACACTACTATACATAGCTCTACACTACTATACATAGCTCTACACTACTATACATAGATCCACACTACTATACATAGCCCTACACTACTATACATAGCTCTACACTACTATAAATAGATCCACACTACTATACATAGCCCTACACTACTATACATGGCTCTACACTACTATACATAGATCCACACTACTATACATAGCTCTACACTACTATACATAGATCCACACTACTATACATAGCCCTACACTACTATACATAGCTCTACACTACTATACATAGCTCTACACTACTATACATAGCTCTACACTACTATATACTACTATACATAGCTCTACACTACTATACATAGCTCTACACTACCATACATGGCTCTACACTACCATACATAGCTCTACACTACCATACATAGCTCTACACTACTATACATGGCTCTACACTACTATACATAGATCCACACTACTATACATAGCTCCACACTACCATACATAGCTCTACACTACTATACATAGCTCTACACTACTATACATAGCTCTACACTACTATACATAGCTCTACACTACTATACATAGCTCTACACTACTATACATAGCTCTACACTACTATACATAGCTCTACACTACCATACATGGCTCTACAGTACCATACATTGCTCTACACTACTATACATAGCTCTACACTACCATACATGGCTCTACACTACTATACATTGCTCTACACTACCATACATAGCTCTACACTACCATACATTGCTCTACACTACCACACATTGCTCTACACTACCATACATGGCTCTACACTACCATACATGGCTCTACACTACCATACATTGCTCTACACTACTATACATAGCTCTACACTACTATACATAGCTCTACACTACCATACATTCTTTAGTTACTGTTATTGAAAATAATGCATAACCCATTAGTCAGAACTTGCCAACTTGTAATACAAATATTGCCCCTGTTTACAGTCATGTTACATCCAGTCAATATAGTGTAAATAATGATTTTGTAACTAGCAATAGTCATACAATGTATAATAATAATAGTTACGATACAACAGTATCTAATCCCTTTATGTCGGTATCTCCTAACAGCGTCAACTTTGTTCCTTATAAAAACAGTAATACGTATGTTGTTAATAGTAATCATGTACCTTTCAGTTATCCTATGCCTGTTAATAGTTTTGTTCCATTTAGAAGTAATGAACCTGTTAATGTTGAGAATAATTATGTACCTTTTGATAATTTTATTGATTATAATCATGTTCCTATGCCAAATGTATACAAATTAAGCCAGATATTGAAAATGTCATGACAAAATTATGTGAAGCTATGACAATGCCTAAACTTGAGTATCTTACTTTTAACGGAAATCCTTTGAATTATTCTTCATTTTTGCAAAATTTTTGAATCTTGCCTCAAAAGCCAAACTAGGAACGATTCTACTCGGTTACAATTACTAATACAGCATTGTACAGGTACATCCTGTGACGCAATAGAAAGTTGTGTAAGTTTGCCTCCAAATGTAGCTTATCGTGCAGCTAAAGACACTTTAAGAGAAAATGTTGGGACTCCTCATAAAATAGCACAGCTCATCTCGAAAAATTACGAAATTTACCTGACTTAAAAGTGGCTGACGGAACAAATTTACTAGAATTTTCTAGGAATTAAGAAACTTCACATAGAACTTTAATCGGAATGGTTTCGGATTATTTGGCGGACTTAAATCACTCTCAATACTTGATTGAACTTTCGCGCAAATTGCCTACTTTTCTTAAAGCCAAATGGATTGAAGGGGCCCGGGAAATAAAATTCAAAGTGGCATGAAACCAAAATTCATGGACTTTTTGACATTCGTAAAAGAACGTGCTCGATTGGTAAACAACGAATTCGGTGAAGAATTTAGTAAACATACTGCAAATAGACATTCGGAAAGACCCAAAAGTAAACCCGGGTTTCTTCGCGATCTGCATCAACTGTGATGACTGCAGAAACTGATGTTAAGTCGTCTGATAAGAGGGACAATCCAACTTCAACTCGGAAGTGTGAATATTGTAAAGAGTCACATTTAATTTGGAACTGTTCTTCCTTTGCTAAACTTTCCCCTCAAGATCGTGCTAAATTTTCCATTGAAAACTCATTATGTTTGAGATGTTTAAATTCGGGACATTATGCTTGTAAACGAAACTTAAAATGTGGAATACAAAAATGTGATCGAAATCATAACACTTTTCTGCATGGTGCTGACTTTTCCATGTTTAAAGGTGATAGCAAACCGATGTCTCCAAAACGGCCTTCTCTAAAGACTTGTATTTGCGACGGAAATGAAGACAAGCGCAATACTTATTGGAATTATTTTGGACCAGATGGGTCAAGGAATATCTACCCACTTTATCTCAGCATTCGAAATGGTGTAAAATTAAGCGTAATATCTCTGTTGGAGATTTAGTTCTGTTAACGGATGAGAATTATCCTCGTGGTCAGTGGCCACTTGCTGTAGTTGTTGAAGTTTTTAAATCCAAGGATGGACTTGTGAGAACTGTTAGGGTTAAAACTCGGTCAACAGTAGCTACATGCGCGAAACGTAGAAAATCTTCGGAAATTTAAAGACGGTTTTGTTGTATTAACTCGGCCTATTCACAAAATATGTGTTCTTGAATTGTATAAATCGGTTCCGGATCCAACTGCGGATAGTTAGGATAATGGCTTAGTTTGTTATCTATCAAGCTATATTTGCTAATTAATTAGTTATGTAATGATATTTGCTATTAGTTTTTTTATTAATTTTATTTTTCGTTATATTAAGTTGGTAGTTTATTTACAATTTGTTACATAAAAATTTCGGTTGTATTTTTATGTAGGGGCTGGTGTAACTACCAATTTCTCTTTGGGTACATTTGATGTAAGTGGATCCGGTTACGCTTTCTTAGCATCGTGTTTTTTGTTAGTTACGCTTTAAGACAGTATTGGCGACCCGGCGGTATTTTATTGGAATTGTGTTTGTGGAAGCCAAATACTCACAAACCTAGTGAATAATGTTAATTCAAGTGTAGTTTATGTAAAAATCTATATCCAGTGTATAATTATTGTTTAACGGACCTTCGGAATCGGACTTTGTAATTGGCATTGTGTCAACATTTTATTTGTTTGATTAAAACTTTCTTTTTACATTGGAGTTTTCTTGTGTTTTGCATGAAAACGAACATTGGTTCATAAAATTTAACGGTTCCCTTTATCTACATTTGATCATTCAGGCTATTATTATTAAAATTGTAAATTTAATGCTATATATTTCAGATCATATGACGGATTAGCAATTGATATTGATGTAAATAAAATTATAAAGCAGTATTACACGAAAGGATGTTTTTTAATGTAAAATATATATTTAGGCTGTGATTTATAAAATTGGAAATTTAATGCTACATGTATATATTTCAGATCAAGTGATAGATTAGCAACTGATATAATAAGTTTATATGTATGTTACAGTATGGTTAGCTTGGTGAATAACATTTTCAACAAACCACTAGTTTTTACTAAAGGATTGATTATTTTCATCATTATTTTGTTGACCAAAGTTACCTTAATTGGTGAGTTATTAAACGATAAAACTACGGAAGCGTTCTGGGGCCATATTAACAGAAGAAAAAAAAACAATATTATCATTAATTTTAACTGACCATGTCGAAATTAAACCAATTGATTATTTAATTTTGACATATTTTTCTCGAAATAAATTGTAGAAACACACGAAAAAAAGTATTTATTATCATTAATTTTAACTTGCTATGTCGAAAATAAATTGTATTGATTTAATTTCGACATACTTTTCTCGGAATTAAATCAAAATCATTTATTTTCGACATACTTTTCTCGGAATTAAATCAAAATCAGTTATTTTCGACATACTTTTCTCGGAATTAAATCAAAATCAGTTATTTTCGACATACTTTTCTCGGAATTAAATAATCGCTCTACACTACTATACATCGCTCTACACTACAACTATACATCACTCTACACTACTATTCATCACTCTACACTACTAAACATCTACGCTACACTACTATGCATCACTCTACACTACTATACATCACTTTACACTACCATTGCTCTACCCTATAACCCATCACTCTACACTTCTATCCATCACTATAAACTCCTATACATCCTTCTAAACTACTATACATCACTCTACACTACCATTGATCTAAACTACTACCCATCTTTCTACACAACTATACATTGTTCTACACTACTATACATAGCTCTACACCACTATAAATAGCTGTACACTACTATACATCTAGACTACACAACTATACATAATTCTACACTACTATACATTGCTCTACACTACTATACATTGCTCTACACTACTATACATAGCTCTACACTATAGCTCCACACTACTATACATTGCTCTACCCTACTATGTATCACTCTACACTACTATGCATCTACACTACACAGCTATACATTATTCTATACTACTGTACATTGCTCTACACTACTACACATTGCTCTACACTACTATACATAGCTCTACACTAATATACATAGCTCCACACTACTATACATTGCTCTACACTACTATACATTGCTCTACCCTACTATGTATCACTCTACACTACTATGCATCACTCTACACTACTATACACTATTATACATTGCTCTACACTACTAAGCATCACTCTACACAACTATACATCATTCTACACTACTATACATCTACACTACACTACGATACACTACTTTATATTGCTAAACGCTAATATACACCATTCTACACTCCTATACATCACTCAACACTACTATACACTATTATTCATTGCTCTACACTACTATACATTGCTCTACACTACTATACATCACTCTACACTACTATACATCTACACTACACTACGATACACTACTACATATTGCTAAACGCTAATATACACCATTCTACACTACTATACATCACTCTACACTACTATACATCACTCTACACGGGAATGTTGCCAGAAGGATCTTAATTTTAGGACTGTGACTTTGATCTACTGTAAGGCAACATGGATTACACCACTCGTCACAACTTTACATAATTATGTATCATTCCACATTTCATTACACTAATATATCACTCTATATATTATGTACTATACCTCACTTTGTAACAACTCTGTGGTATGAAAAAGAAGAAAATGATAGTTGCATATTCAAAAAATAAGAACTTTAATGACAATCTTGTTCATAGCAAACTAAAAAATAATCTGCACTTAACAGGTACTTCTCGCCATATGGGCGGGATATTCTTTTTTCTAAGTTCAGATCAAAACAGCAGAAAATTAACCCCAACAGATCCAGACCTTTTAGTTTTATTCCAATTTCTCAATAAAGTATTTGTTCCACACTAGTCCTGTACATTTGAGAGAATTAAACCCTCCTTTCCCCGAAATACACCACATTATTTTCATATCTATGCATTATTATACCTAAAACAGTCCTATTACACACCACAATTCAAAGTATTAAATAGTGTAGGTTAGTCTATTATGGCCAGGGGCTTAAGCTGCCTTGGACTTTTAACCCTCTTCGCAGCTAGACCACAAGAGTATGGCATCTAAATTCGCGAAAACGCACAAAAAAGCTTGAAAATTTATTATCTGCAAATATAAATCACTATAGCATTAATTCCAACATCAACAATCACACCGTTTCTTCGATAAAATGACGTATGATTAAAACGCACACACTAAAGATTTGATCCGAGGGCCATGCAAACTCGACATGCTCAGAGGAAGCAACTATAGCTGGCATTTGATGATCATTGACAGTCAACAATATGAAAAATATTTTGAAGGACAGTCAGCTAAGATTCAAGGGTAGCGGGGCAATTGCCCTATGTTCCGTGTATATTTGAGTGATGTATAGTAATGTGGAATGTTGTAAAGAGCTGTAAAGTAGTACAGGGAGGTGGAGCGTAAATGTAAAACGCTTTGTTGAGCCTCGAGATACTTCGTTGGGCGCTTAAAATACTGCTTCGTGAACTCGAAATAATGAATAACGACATGGCTGTAACGTTCAACATTTATGTACTCTGGCTCGCATGATTATCGATTGATGAGACGAGTATCAATCGCCTTTTGGAACAATACCGAAGAGCGTGTCTGTGTCTTTTTCAGGTTAAGACCTGATAATAACATAATTCAAAGAAAATTGTAGAGTGATGTATAGTAGTGTAGATCTATGTATAGTAGCTGTGTAGTGTAGATGTATAGTAGTGTAAATTATTGGGTAGTAGTGTAGAGCAATGTATAGTAGTGTAGAGTGATGTATAGTTGTAGTGTAGAGCGATGTATAGTAGTATAGAGCGATTATTTAATTCCGAGAAAAGTATGTCGAAAATAACTGATTTTGATATAAAAATTCCGAGAAAGGTATGTCGAAAATAACTAATTTTGATTTAATTCCGAGAACAATCTAATTAAAATATATACCTAATTTTATTAGTTTCGTTTCGAATGTTTTATTAGCTATTGGCTTTGAATGTTACCACTACAGTTAGGTCTAACACTGCCCTTCAATACGGACTGTTCGAACGACCTTTGACCTAACTCAGTTTTAACCTAATGACCTCTGTTTTAACCGATCCACTTAATTTGAACTGATACAGAACAGCCAATGAAAAACCCTAGTACAAAGGCGATTCCACTTATCAAACACACATTTCTTTTAGTATAAACCTTTTTCGGTGTCTATATTGAATCCATAATAAAGACATAATTTATCAGTGGTTGACGAAACAGCGTGATAACGTGATTGGTTAAAACTGAGGTCAAAGGTCGTTCAGACAGTTCATATTGAAGGGCAGTGTTAGACCTAACTGTAATGGTTACGTACAAAGCCAATAGCTAATAAAAACATACGAAACGAAGATAATAAGAAACGAACGAAAGTTAGGTCTATATTTTAATTAGACTGTTCCAAGAAAAGAATGTCGAATATAAATGATTTTGATTTAATTCCGAGAAAAGTATGTCGTAAATAAATGATTTTAATTTTATTCCGAGAAAAGTATGTCGAAATGAAATCAATACAATTTATTTCGAGAAAAGTATATCGAAATTAAATAATCAATTGGTTTAATTTCGACATAGTAAGTCAAAATTAATGATAATATTTTTTTTTCTTCTGTTAATATGGCCCTAGAACGCTTCCGTAGTTTATTTTGACATAGTAAGTTAAAATATAATTCGACAGGCGTCTTTTATAGAAAACTTTTAGTTAGTTTTTGGAAGGTAGATGACTTGTTGCAAATCAAAAGATGCAAGGATGTGGCTTGGTTTGTTGTCGAACTTAATTTGGTCTTTGATCTCTCTGGATGCTTTTTTTTCGGCAATGTGTGATAGGAATCTTTCTCTAAGTGTTGTCTTTTCACAATCTGAAACTGCGCGAAAACCTTCACAAAAACCACATAAATCTTTTTTCGGACAAAAAAACTTGAAATTCATCTGTTTGAATACTCTATAGTAGGTTGCAAATGAGATATATGTTTCCCAGGTTCATTATGTAGCATTTAATACATTTTTCCCACCGTCAATTCTACAAATAAATACTGACACTGTGAGTTTGACCTACAGTAATGATATTATGTACGAGGAAATCTGTTGATATGTCTTTTGCATAAGTTTCGAATTTCTTTATCTCTAATCTGAACATCCTCATGACGCCCGCCAATCTTTTCGCCATCTACAACCCCTTCCTTAGATACCTTCTCCAAAGCGGTACGGATCTGTCTTTCAGAGACGCCAATTGTGGCTTGAAACATCACACGGCACACCTGTACTAGCTGTCCATCTGCACCGGGTAATTGATAAACGTGTATTCTATTCTTACGGCTATCTTTTTCTGCGTGCTTAGTTGTTCGAAATGGCGCTCTGGACACAACATGATGTACTATCCATTTACGTTTGTCTGCTGTAGTTGGTATGAGATAATATGTTTCTATTATGGAGTTCCTTCTTTTTTCCCGTTTTACAGGAGAGACCACATTTCTCGCATATCTCAGATGTACAAGATGGCTTTAATAGATTTCTAGCCGGCACAAGATTGTTAGATTTTTTACTATGGTGCGGTAAACCTTTATTACGGCTTTCTTTAACGATGATTTTCTATCGTGTAGTGTTGGGAATCGTGTCTTCATCTTGCCTTGCAGCTCCGTCGATTGCAAATAGATCGGGTTTATCTTGATCACCTTTCTTCTTAGAAGAGCTACGTTGAAGACGTGGGCATTTTTATACGCCCCCATGAAATGGGGGGGGGGGGGCGTATATTGTCGTCACCCATATCCGTCCGTCCGTCCGTCCGTCCACAATTGCTCGTAAACACTCTACAAGGTGTAATTCTTGACGGATTTAGATGAAACTTAATATGAGTGTTTATGATCACGCAAGGATGAACCCTATTAAAAATCAGCGAAATCCGAAAAAATTTAGTATGAGTTCGTGCCCTTGTATTTGAATAGCTCGTAAACACTCTACAATGTGCAATTCTTGGCCGATTTTTATGAAACTTGGTGTGAGAGTATGTTATAGCGAAATCGAAAAACATTTAGTATGAGTTATTGCCCTTGTTCTTGAAAACGCGTTCAATTTTAGCTTGTAAACACTCATGAGAGAACAATTTTTAATGGATTTTAATGAAACTTGGCCTGAGTATTTGTTATCACCCAAGGATGAAGCCTATTGAAAACCAGTCAAATCGAAAAAAAATTAATATCAGTTATTGCCCTTGTTTTTTAAAACGGGTTCAAATTTTAGCTTGTAAACACTCTACGAAGCACAGTTATTGACCGATTTTGACGAAACTTGCTGAAATTGTTTAATATCACCCAAGATTGAACCCTTTTGAAAATAGCACATATCGAAATATATTTAATAGGAATTATTGCCCTTGTTCTATAAAATGTGTTGGATTTTTGCCTTGTAAACACTCTACAAGTCACAATTCTTGAGCGATTTTGACATAACTTGGCATGAGTATTTGTAATAACC
>CM060201.1:36525963-36547611 GCA_030562195.1 Nipponacmea schrenckii
ATGCGCGATGAAATATCATCTTTTAAAAAATAAAACAAAATTCTCTGCTATAACACATCAGATCAAAAAGGCGTTCATCATTCTGCTTTATTCAAAGGGGATTCAATGTATTTTTTCGATACGTATGGATTAGATCCAAGTAAAGAAATAATTAATTTAAATTATGGTCCGATTAAATGTTCTACTTTTCAAATTCAAAAACCAGGAGATAAATGTTGTGGTAAACTTTCTCTTTTGGTTTTATATCAATAAGTTTAGGCAAACCATTTGAAGAAATAGTATTAAATCTTGATTAAAAAATGGCAAATAAATTTGGTTTAGGAAAGTTAGACAATCAAGCTCCCACATTATCGATTAATAAATTCAAACCATATTTTGTGGATCAAACTGGAGACACACTTCAAGGTGATATAGATATGAATAATTTCAAAATAACTAATTTAAGATTTCCTCAACAGAAAAAAGATGCAGTGAATAAAGCTTTTAACTCAAACAAATAAAATTTTACATAAAAAAAAAACTGTATTAGATAAAGATAGCAAAAACCATTTAGACTCGCATTATAAAAAACTAGAATGTTATCAAGGACAATTAGGTGATAAAGTCGATAAAACTCGTTTATTATTTTATTAACTAGACGAAAAAATTACAAAGCAAAAATCAGATTTGAAACAACTGATAGGTAACATTAAACCTGATGTAAACGAAGAAAGATTGAAACAGGAATTAACTAATTTAGAAACGAAACTTACAAAACTCACAGAAATAAAAACCTATATTCAACAACAATTAGTTAGTGTGGCCGATAAAACTCAGTTACAAGATTTAAATTCATTAATATCTAAATAAGACGAACAATTACCAAAGAAAAATCATATATTAGACAATTAATAAGTAACATTAAACCTGGTATAAACGAAGAAAGATCGAAACAAGAATTATCTAATCTTGAAACAAAACTTAGTGATAACAACGAACTAGCCGATATTAAAACCTATATTCAACAGCAATTGGGTAATGATAAAAGTCAGTTTACCTCATTAATTTCTCAATTAGATCGAAAAATTGACTCAAATGATAATGAAATTAAAAAGAAGTTACAAGAATTCAATAAAAAAGATTAATAAAGAAAGACCTTATTATTATTTTACTTTACCTTTTGCAGATGGTAATATAAAAAAGTATGGGTTTATTACAAAATACAAAGGGAGATTAATTTCCCCCAGATTTGAAGGTGTTTTTGACAAAGTAAACCTTGCAAGATTTGAACTTGCGAGTTCATCAGATAGTAATGAAGCAATTATTAATAAAATCAGTACAATTTTCTCAAAAATTACCAACTGCGAAGATTAATAGAGAATTTTGGACAATATCAAGAAATGAAAAAAAGTTCTAAATATTAAACAGTTAAGTTTACAAATAATAATCATCTTTATGATATATCAATAGATACAGATTTTGTCCATGGATTTGAATATAGAATAAACCTAAGACCATCTGATGTATTTACCGTTACCGAGTATATATTGATATTAATGACAAATGAAAAACCACAAATTACCAATTTAATATTAACAAGGACTTGCAATATAGAGGAAGAAAAGTATATACATTTTTGAAATGGAAAGAATTTGAACATTTTAGATTTTATTCTGATTTTGGTAATAAATTTACTTCAATCGATATTCATAAATCTCAAGTAAATAAAACATTTGTAACACCTCCCGTAATTATAATTGGACAAGTCAATACGGTTTTTGCAAATTTTAAAATAGAAAAAATATTTGAATATCCACAGGAAGAATATTTCCTAAAAATGTTAATCGTATGGTTGAATTTGCCATAACAATTATTATAGAATATCTTGGTTATACAAATAAAGACAATCGCATACATCAGATTGATAGAGATTATGTTGGCTTTTCAGAAGTACAGTTAATTTGATTCCTAAAAAATGAACACGGAAGAATTACAAGATGTCATGATACGTAAACAAAAAGAGTTAGAAGAATTCAATCATTACAAAAAGTTGACGAAATGTTGGGGTAGGATAGACACTACTTTTAAAACTATGAGTGTTATATCAGCTTGTCTGATAACAACAGCAACCACTGTAACATCAAGTATTTCTCTGCCAATATTTATTCCAGCTATCTTAGGAGCTCTGACAGCGATTCAATCATCGTCATGTGGTTTAATTACTATTGGGTTTAATTATATTACAAAACCATATCAAATTTAATTAGGACATATTTCGATAAATTATTCATCTTTTTCGAAAGAAGCAAATCCGACAAAATAATTACCATAGAAGAACTGGTAGAATTTAATGAAATATTCGATGAATTGTTAATTAAAATTGAATCTATTAAAATAAAACATAAAAAATTGAAAAAGAACATGCAGAAAAAAATAGCAAATGAATTATTTGAGAAAATGATTTCTAATATAATTGATGAGTTTAATACTTTTAATGGTCCGATTGAAATCGACGTACAAAGTTTCGAAGATGGTAATTTCAAACAAAATATGAATTTATCTTTCTTTTATGTTCAAATGATTTGACGAGTTGTCAATAATATGAGTGAAAAATCAGATAGTTCAGATTAGTATTTTACTGGTCATATAATATATCGCACAGACAATTTCAAACCATTTACAAGATCAAATATAGGAAAAGGAACTCAACTTCTATTAACAATCAAAGAATACGTCGGAGAATATTGTTATATTCCAACTGACGTAGCGTGTTTTATTAAATGTGTAAATTATGTTTTAAAACGTGATTTGACAAAAGAATTCAATTATTTTATTTATTCCTATTCAAAACATAACAGAAATGGAATCATAACTCAAGCTCGAATCGGGGAATTCAATGAAAAAAATAAAACTTCGTTTCAAATGTATAATCCTAAAGATAGAAATTTATATCCCAGAAAAATAAACACTCAATTAGAATGGGTTTTGTATTTACACAATGATCATTTTTGTTGATAAAAAGAGATAACAAAAGTTTGGGAATAAAAGAAATAAAAGATAACTTTGAACAAGTATGGAAGTCCTGTGTTAACGTCAAACTTGTTTCCGAATTTAATCCAGCGTCCATATCGCCCAATTCCAAACCCGAAACTCTTTATGCCTGGGATTCCGAGACGTATACAGAAAAAGAAACTGGTAAAACAATACCATATGCGTGTTCTCTAGTCAGTTTGGAAAAGCTGCGAAAAATATTAGAAAGAATAAATGGACTTTTTCCAAATTTAAAACCAACAGACGATGTTCCTGAAGAATTTTATGAAAAAATAATGAATATAGTTCACATATTTGTAGGGACAGATTCCATAGACCAAATGTTGAAACATTTAAGACAATTAACGTTAGTTGCTCATAACGGTAGCGGCTTTGATAATTGGGTTATCATTAAAATATGACAAAATTAATTCATTGTCCTCTCAAAACCACCAGAGGCCTACTTCGTTTATCCATATCTAATTTATTCACAGAAAAGTCATTACAGAAAAAATCAACAATAACAATTATCTTCAAAAATTAAATTTCACCTGCTCGTATCAACATGTAGCGAGAAGTTTAAAAGATTGGGGAAAATCAATACCAATGAATTTAAGAAAGATCGATTTAAACATTGCGTCTATAAACGAATCAAATTGGGAGACCCGAAGAGAAGAATGGGAACCTTATGCTAAAAGAGATACCGTATGTTTAGGCGTATGTTTGATCAAATACAATCAGGTTATGACATCTATGATAGAACAAAGTGTTCTAAATAATTTAACAGCCCCCGCTTTATCTCTTAAAGTTTGGCGTCATCTGTATAAAGGAGAAAAAGGATATTCTCACGTCGATCCGTTCATCAGACATTATGTCAGACGTTCCGTCAAAGGGGGTAGAGTTTCTGCAAACATAATGAAATTCACTTCGGATAAATTAGATGAAATATGTAAAGTACTACAACATCATTTAAATACCAGCGATTCCGACATCATCGTCTTATTAAAAAAATATCAAAAGTCTAATGTTTATTTAAAAGAAATGTTGAAGAAAATCACCAACGGTCTTTATGCTTCTGCTATGTGTGAGGGTGAATACCCGAAAGCTGAATCGGCCAGAGATTAACACGAATCTGAAAAGGCAGAATTTGTCAAGCTTTTCAATAAACAACAATTTAGACCGAGGAGTGCCTTTTTATCGGTTTGGTTTGAATATCCCAAAAATGTTTTTTTCAACCCATACCAGCCAAAGACAAAATAAGTTATACAGAGAATGGCCAAACGAAATCTGGCGATAAGATAAGATTTAGAAATGGGTTTTGTAATGACGTTTCTTACTTCTGTGGAAATACAGGAAATCGTTCGAGCTGGTGGGAGGGTTATCAAAATATTAGATGGAATAGTCTATGAACAAAATTTCCAAACACCTCCCTTTAAAGACTATGTTTTAACTTTAAAGGACAAAAGAAACGAATATCAAAAACAGGGAAATGTTGTCGGCAGCGATTGTATGAAATTATTGGCCAATTCTTTGTATGGTAAAACTGTTCAGAAAGATATAGATACAGAATTTCATTTGTGGTCTGAAGAAACTCTGAAAGCAAATTTCGATTCAAATGTAAAAAAGTTACACACCAGTAAATGAACATCAATAAATCGTGCAAAAACAAAATGAACAACGAGAAATTATCAAACCAACAAAAACAACGAGATCAACGCCGAGTCACTTGGGTTCCTTCATCTTAGCACATAGCAAACGAATAATGAATAATTTCATTCATGTTATTGAAGGTATTAGAAAACCAGAAATATATTATACTGATACCGATAGCTTATACATATCAGATAAGAATTGGGATATTGGAATAAATGATTACGGGGATGGTGGTATATTTGGTTCCAAATACAATATCATCCTGACTTCTAACGGAGAATGAGTGGAAAAGAAAATTTTTAAAGGATATACAAAATCAAAGTTGAGTGTAGAAGATTATTTAAAATTAGCCAATTGAGAAGATATTCAAAACGAGTTCGATAAACCTTGGAAAAAAAGTTTTACAGACGGCGTGGTCATTCCGAAAGAGAAACAAAAGAAAGTATTCAAACATAATTTGAATTCGATTAAAAGAAAGCCACCAAACAGAAATGGAATAATGTATCCCTATAATTACAAAGATGAAGTGAATATGGTTGAAAATTACGAATTCGATGATTACATTATATAATTTTAGATGAAGATGATGAAACATGTAATTGAATACATATTTCATCCTCGCTTCCTTTTATATCTAAATTAATATATATAGTCCCTTTGGTATTGATTGGAAGATATGTTGATTTTAATTTAATTCCGAGAAAGGTATGTCGAAAATAACTGATTTAAATTTAATTCCGAGAAAAGTATGTCGAAATAAATGGTTTTGATTTAATTCCGAGCAATGTATAGTAGTGTAGTGTAGATGTATAGTAGTGTAGAGTGATGTATAGAAGTGTAAAGTGATGTATAGGAGTTTAGAGTGTTGGGTAGTAGTGTAGAGCAATGGTAGTGTAGAGTGATGTATAGTAGTGTAGAGTGATGCATAGTAGTGTAGAGCAATTATTCAATTCCGAGAAAAGTATGTCGAAAATAAATGATTTTGATTTAATTCCGAGAAAAGTATGTCGAAAATAAATGATTTTGATTTAATTCCGAGAAAAGTATGTCGAAAATAAATGATTTTGATTTAATTCCGAGAAAAGTATATCGAAATTAAATAACCAATCGATTTATTAAGTTAAAATTAATGATAATAAATAGTTTTTGTCTTCTGCTACCACGATTTATTTCGAAAAAAATATGTCAAAATTAAATAATCAATTGGTTTAATTTCGACATATTTAGTTAAAATTAATTATAATATTATTTTTTTTCTTCAGTGAATATGGCCCCAGAACTCTTCCGTAATTATTTCATCAAGTTTATTTAAAAAAAAACCAGAATAATGTGACTAACAAATTACTTTTCTATATCAAACCACAAAACAAGTTTATTAAAAAGTAGTAGATTTATGAACTGCTTCGTAGTATATTCAGATTTACGGCACCCAATGCCAAGGAAATAGAGATGTTAAAAGGGATATTAATTACTTTTTTATAAACAATATTTTTTTCACAACAGTGAAAATGATCGGGGAAAGTCATTTTGCCTATCTAGCTCCTATCCATATGTACAATTGCAAAAATCATAAAACATATTTACAAAGTACAATTGAAAAATAAAAACCACAATATTAACATATTTCAAATAACTTTTATAATAAAACATATGTACACTATGTACAACTAACTACACCATTGAAAAGTTTTATGAAATGTTTTATGAAATGTTTTTTTAAAAGTTTTAGAAGCTTCTGCTGACATGCAGACAGTTTTGTACATGTGCAAAGATGTTGGTATCTTGATCGGAGTTAGAGCCGAAAGATTTGTGCTACAAGGAAGAAGGTCAGAGAGTTAAGAAGGAGTCAGATTATTTTGATTTTGTATATCATTATAAGTTTGTGTCGCCTTCGCCTCTCCTGCATCGGAATAAATCCAGTTTCTTGGTACAATAAACTATGACTTGTGACTCTCACAGCTCCACATATAGTCCTGAGTGCGTCTAATTGTAATTGTTCTAAACGATTGGTTAGTTCTGCGGTGCACCCATCCCAGATTATGTCACAATAGTCAAAGTGAGGTAAAATAAACGACGAGTATATAGTTTGGAGAGATTTTCGATTGAGACAATATTTCAGAGAGCGTAAGCAGTTGACAAGTCTTCTATTTTTGCTTAAGATACTGTCTATATGATAATTCCACTTACATTTTCGTTGAAAAGTCAGGCCTAAGTGTTTGCGGGAGTCCACTTCCTTAATTGGTACATCGTCCAGTGTCAGTGTAGGTAAAATTGGGCTTTTTTTAGTAGTCAGTGCTAGTGTTTCAGTTTTTCAGTGGATTGAAAGAGACTAGCCATGTCTTTGACCAGGTGTTGATTGTTTCCAAGTCACGGTTTAACAATGATGCGCATGCAGATGGGTCGTCGATCTTAAGGTAGAGGCTGGTATCGTCAGCAAAAAGACAAATGTTTCACTTGATGTCCTTAATGATATCGTTAATGTAGATGAGGAAGAGGAGTGGTCCAAGGACAGATCCCTGTGGTACCCCTGCGGGGACCGTGCGTGTCTCAGAGAAGGAGCCCTTTACCAATACACGTTGGTTCCTGTTGTGGAGGTAATTCTTGAACCAGTCAAGGAGACCCCCTCTGATCCCCACGGCCTCCAGCTTTCCACAGAGTCCAGCATGCCAAACTCTGTCGAAAGCTTTAGAGATATCACAGAAAATTGCCCTTGTGTAAGTACCCTGATCGATGGCTTGACAGAAAAAGTGCGAGAGATCGATTAGTTGGTAAATTGTAGATTCTCCGTGTAAGAAACCGCTTTGAAGGTTAGTAATTATTGAATTCTCTCTAAGGAAATTAAAGACATGCTTATATATACATTTTTCAAAAATTTTAGAAATAAGGCTTAACAATGAGACTGGTCTATAGTTACTACATAATGATGGATCTCCTTTTTTGTAAATGGCAGTGACATTCGCGCTTTTCCAGATCAGTGGGACTTTTGCTGTACTTAAAGATAGATTGAAAAGTTTACATAGTGGTTTTGACAGCTCGACTGCTGTGGGTTTTAGAAGTATGCCATTGATATTGTCATGGCCACAAGATTTCGAAGTATCAATACTCAAGATGATGTCTTTAACTTCCTCAGGTTGTAATTCAATGTGCGTCAGTGAATTTGCTATATTGAATAAGCTTGGAAGTTGTGCGTTTGCAGTGTCTAGTTGTGCTTGTGAAATAAAATAGTCGTTCAAGCTATTGGCTTTGTCCTCAGGAGTAAATGATGTGACACCATTGGTGACGAGAGGAGGAATTTCGTTATGTTGATTTTTTCCCTTTACATATGAGTTGACAAGATTCCACCAGTCCTTTTTGCCAAAATTACCGTCGGAGTTAATTTTATTATCTATCTTTTCGTAAAATTCTCTTTTAGTTTTCCGAATAAGGTCTATATATTTATTTCTAAAGATTTTATAAGTTTGCCAATGATTTTCATGATTTGATTTCGATGCCTTTCGATAGAGTCTTAACTTTTTCCTGCACATGTTTCTGATAGTATTATTCATCCAAAGTTTGTCATTTGGTCTCACTGTAACTAGTTTATATGGAATATTTCTTTTTGCAATATTTGTCAACTCATCTGTAAAGGCAATGGCCGAGTTATCTATATCACTTTCGTCAACAATGCTGTCCCAGCATGTACCTAGAATATCTTGTCGGAGTCCGTCGAAGTCAGTTTTGTCATAGTTCCACATAGTCCGTTTGAAAGCTTTGTACTTATGTTTGTTGAAAGATAATCGACAGTATACAGGACAGTGATCACTCAAGGAAGGGTCTAGAGTACCTGATTGAAGAATATAACGTTGACAATTGGTTATGATTAAATCTAAAAGAGTAGAGTTTCCATGAGTTCCTAAGCGTGTAGGTTTGTTTATGAGTTGGTTAAGATCGAACATGTTGATTGCCGAATGAAGGATAGAATTTTTTACTTTAAAGAAGTCAATATTGAAGTCACCAAAAATAAACAAATTATCGATATTATCACATACTGCAGATGAAATTGACTCAAATATTAAATTATTCGTTAATATAGAGGAATTTGGAGGTCGGTAGAAAGTACCAATTAAGAATTTTGTGTTATTCAGCATGACTTCGATCCATATGGCCTCTACACTCTAAATATAATATACAATGGAACTGAAACTAATGGGTGCAGCCAGTACGTACCTATATACAATATATATACAACTATTAATATATTCTACAACAATGACCATACTTAAAGATGGGTACAGATAGCAGTGGGTTATGTACGATAAATAGTAAGTTGGAAATACGCATGTTAAAATCATAGCAATTATTTTCAACTAAGATAGATGTTCAATGTATGACTGTATAATGACAAACAGAACTATTCATAACTAGATTAAGATTACCATATTTTAACATTGAGTTTTCATAAAAACATAGATGTTCCATGTATGACTGTATAATATCGTTTATGTAAATGAGGAAGAGGAGTGATCCAAGGACAGATTCCTGTGGTACTCCTGCGGGGACCGTGCGCGGCTCGGAGAAGGAACGCTTTACTGATACGCGTTGATACCTGTTGTATAGGTCATTCTTGAACCAGTCGAGGAGACCCCCTCTGATCCCCACGACCAGCTTTCCACAGAGTCCAGCGTGCCACACTCTGTCGAAAGCTTTAGAGATATCACAGAAAACTGCCCTTGTGTAGGTACCCTGATCGATGGATGACAGAAAAAGTGCGAGAGATCGATTAGTTGGTAAATTGTAGATTCTCCGTGTAAAAACCGCTTTGAAGGTTAGTAATTATCGAAATTAAGGACATGCTTATATATACATTTTTCAAAAATTTTAGAAATTAGGCTTAATAATGAGACCGGTCTATAGTTACTACATAACGATGGATCTCCTTTTCCAGATGAGTGGGACTTTTACTGTACTTAAAGATAGATTGAACAGTTTACATAGTGGTTTTGACAGCTCGACTGCTGTGGGTTTTAGAAGTTTGCCATTGGTGTTGTCTGGGCCACAAGATTTCGAAGTATCGATACTCAAAATGATGTCTTTAACTTTCTCGGGTTGTAGTTCAATGTGTGTCAGTGAATTTGCTATCTTGACTAAGCTTGGAAGTTGTGCGTTTGCAGTGTCTAGTTGTGCTTGTGAAATAAAATAGTCGTTCAAGCTATTGGCTTTGTCCTCTGGAGTAAATGCTGTAACACCATTGCTGACGAGAGGAGTAGAGTAATTTCGTTATGTTGATTTTTGCCCTTTACATATGAGTTGACAAGATTCCACCAGTCCTTTTTGCCAAAATTGCCGTCGGAGTTAATTTTGTTATCTATCTTTTCATAAAATTCTCTTTTAGTTTTCCGAATAAGGTCGATATATTTGTTTCTAAAATTTTATAAGTTTGCCAATGATTTTCATGATTTGATTTCGATGTCTTTCGATAGAGTCTTAACTTTTTCCTGCGCATGTTTCTGATAGTATTATTCATCCAAAGTTTGTCATTTGGTCTTACTGTAACTAATTTATTTGGAATATTTCTTTTTGCAATATTTGTCAACTCATCTGTAAAGGCAATTGTCGAATTATCTATATCCCTTTCTTATGATGTATAATACCAAGAAAAAGAAATAAAAGTCAACAGTAAAGATGAAACAATTAAAAACCTGTGAACTAAAATAAATAAATCGCGAACTATATTTCCAGCGTATGTGCATCCCTTAAGTGAAAAGGCTCTTGCTGAGCTAAAATTTGGACATTTGAAAAAATACAAGTAATGTAGCAATTGTCAATGTGTACATTGAAGATAAGAGCAAAATTTGTATTGTTAGTCATTCAAAAAAATATTTGTCAATTTGATAATCTATTTATACTAAAAGATTGAAGATGTCCGAAAATAGCACCCTATTACCTGACAAAAACATCACGTGACCACTAGGTCCGGTTGCTAGCCAAAAAAAGGGACAAAATAGTTAAAAAAAACCATTTTTTTTTTTCATACCATCTATCTGAATGCTTTGTTTTAAGGTTTTAGGAAGGAAAACTTTAATTATGTTGAACTTTTGAGTGCCAAACAAATAATTTATTATTGTATGGATGGACAGTTGTGTATTGGTTTAGTCCAAGACAACCTGAACAAATTAAGGCGTTGGCCTTTCTGCCCATACACAGAGTGACTTTAATATATAAATCCACGACTCAAAGTAAAACCATTTTGCATCTCCTAGTCATACATAGCTCCCAAATAGACTCGGAGTCGAGAGTGGGCCTAGTAAGAAATTCCAATTCACGGAGGGGACGGAAGAAGAAAATAACTCACAACATGTTTAATGATAATGATATGAAAAGGCTATACAGTTGTAAATTTGTGCACCCTTGTAGTGATGTTTAAGGGGGTTGACAACCTTATCGTCCGAGGTGTATTTCAATCAAGAAACGTATAAGTTGATATCCATTCTATTTGGCATTAAAAAAACTCATCTAGAAAAATTTTAGCTCAATCGCTTCAGTAGTTTGTCAGATATCGGTCCGTAAAGATAATCTATTTATAGAACACAATGGGGTAATCCTCTATGTAGACGTACAAATAACGTTGTCAGTTGACATTTATGAGTACTACGTCATCAGCTAAATAAACCTTTTCTACGTTCGTCCAATGACATTGTGTTTGTCGATCAGATTTGTATTGGGGGGAATCCGAAAGTCACGTGATTTCCCATAAATCTTAGAGAAACAGAGAAATTTTATGATTGGTGGGTAGGGGTGTTTTGACATGTGCTAATCCATTGTTTTAGCACTCCAATTATGTGGTTATCGGTGCATATCGATGCCTAAAAGGAGCTTAAAGATTTCTACAGCATGAAAGACAATATTTTATCAACATGATCGTTAATTAAGTAAGGTTTACATGTGTTTGCAAAATGTTGAAGAAAACTGCCATTTTTCCAAAAGCATATCTCGCTTACAATTTATCTGATTTTCACAAACTTTGGTTTCAGCTAAAGCTTACGATGTCCTCTATAACTTTACGTTGGAGGTTCTTATAAAATGAATAGTTTTTTAAAAATTAAATTTTTCGTAAGTGCACACGCAAAATTTTGATTTCTATCAATATCTTCAAAACAAATCAAAATTTTCCAAAAAGCCAACGTAATTTTGTAGAGATACATGAAGACTTGTGCTGTGCAAAATTTCAAACTTCTATATTAAATAGCCTAGTAGATATGCTAATTTTAAGGGAATAATTGACGTTTTTTTCATTCAGCTTTCATACCCTATTTTTCAAAGTTGAGATTTTATATTTTTGGATAGCTGAAAGTCCCATCTTTCCATTGATATTTTCATATTTCAGATAGGTGGAAAAGAAGTGATTGAAATCGTCTATTTTGTGTACATAGGTTTAGAGTTGTCAACCCCCTTAATAGAAATGAGTCTACTTATAATTAGAAGACGCAAAGACTCAATGCAGGTATATAGGCTTAGACTCTGAAACGCATTTTCTCGCTCTTTACATGCTATATTCTGGCGAGAACAGACATTTTATTTACTCTTGAACCCATGAGAGAATAAGCGCAACTACGGTAAGAAAATTGATACATACTTTCACAGAAAGATGTTGAGCTACCATCTGGGCAACAAAGAATGACACTACTGTTGTTGTCAAACTTCAAAGGCAATAATTTATAATTTTCGGCTTGTTCAAAGGTAGAGAATTACATTTTGATTTGTGGCCGAGGGTAGAACGAAGGTGTGTCAAGCTTTGGAGTAGAGCCTTATGGCCGACGAAGTGGAGAAAGTGTAATGTGGAGATAGGGGGGGTACCTTTTTGTGCAATGTGGTAGGCCTACTGTGTACGTTGAGGTTAAGGAGGAAGTGACAACAAGGGAAGTAACTCTGTTATTTACTCTATTATTCTCATTGGAATCTGTTCTAGTGTTCAAAAACGTAAAGATCCCTCGGGGTTTCAAGACGAGGACAATCAGTTGATTTATAAGATTTTGAAACCCAAAGATAGCATTCACCCGAGAGGTATAGACCACCATACTCCTTGTGTAAAAAGTAGTCCTTAAAAAAATGGCCGACTTACTGAGAAATTTAGTGTATTTTTAGATGAGTTTCCTGTTCAATTGGATTTATTTTTGCAGATTCTAAGATTGGGCTATTGTGGTTTGGTTATGTAAGGTTGATTAATCGTTAAAACAATACTGAACTAAAGAAGGCTTTCTTGCTTTATGGGAGTTAGTGAAAACCTCAAATTTGGACATATATTTGCTAAGTTCATTTTACTAAACTTTTTTTTCAAATTTTTATTATCATTTATAGTGATTATTGGACTTGTAGCACATATTGATACTTGTTATAGCCTGTTCACATAAACAGGGAACTTTTTAGAATGTGTCATGGTTTTGCCAACTCGCAAGGTTTACCTTGCCCTTAAGGTTCAAACTAACTCATAACTACAAATTCAGGAAGTAAAGAAAAACAAAAACAAAGTAAATGGAGATCACTCTACTAGAGGACTAAAGGGAGATAACTATTTAAGCGACTAAAACCATTGATTACTGACAATTTTCATCACATAGATTGATATATCAGTCCCCATTTGATCTTCAGGAATAGAGGATTCTAGATTTTTCTTAGTTTCATCGTTGATGGGTATTTCTATATTGGGTAATGGCAATTCCCTTGATTCACCAACGGGAGCAAGCTGGCGTACTGATACAGTAGTTTCTCTTTCATCTTGTAATCGAACATGAGCATACTGTGGGTTTGCATCCAACAATTCCACTTCATCTACAAGTGGATCGAATTTTGAAGAGCGAACATTCCCCTTTAAGTAGACAGGACCAGGGGAGAGTAACCATGTTGGTAGAGAATTCCCAGTTTCCTGGTATATAGGAATAATCGCTCATGGGGAGTACAATTTGTCTCTGTACAAAAAAGAGAACGGATAGCATGTAAGGCGTTTTGAAGTACACATTCTCATTGGCTTGTCGGTAGGTTTTCAGTCTTCAGTTATGGCTTCCAAAGCGTACCATTGAGCATTTCAAATTGCCCATTTGCTTGTGGACGATAAGGAGTAGTTCTACTGCAAGCAATACCCTCTGAGTTCAAGAAGGTTTTGAGTTTTTCTGACATGAAAGATGCTCATCTATCCGAGTGAATGAATGATGGCATTCCAAACAATGAGAATAATTGAACGAAGCATTTTATAATAGAAGATGATGCCATATCTGGACAAGCAAAAGCAAATGGAAATCTGGAATATTCGCCTATCATAGTGAGTAAGTATTTGTTGTGACCACTTGAAGGTAAAGGTCCTTTACAATCAACACTTAATCGTTCAAATAGTTGAGTAGCCTTAATAAGCGTCCCCGAAGGTGGCTTATAAAATTTAGGTTTAAGTTCAGCACATTCTTCACATTTAGACGTTAGAGTTTTAATTTCATCAACAGAGTAAGGTAAGTTCTTTGATCTGATAAAATGAGTCATCCTTGTCACCCCTGAATGACATAAAGAGGTATGGATATTGAGAAGGTTCTTGAAGATGAACGAGAAAATGCATCAGCTGCATAGTTCTCTACACCAGGACGATAGATAACTTCATAATCAATTGGAGAGAGCTCTATCTTCCATCGTTGAATTTTGTCGTTATTCACCTTTCCTTTCTGCTGTTTATCGTATATAAATGAAATAGATCTTTGATCGGTGATAAGTTTGAAATGACCATTTAATAGATAATGTCGCCATTTCCGTATTGCCTCTACTATAGCATAAGCTTTTTTTCTCAACAGATGAATGATTGCGTTTGCTAGCTGACTGACAATGTTCTTGAAAAGAAGGCAACCGGTCTTCCTTCCTGATTTAGTGTTGCTGATATAGCCACACCTGAAGCATCAGTCTCTACTGTTAATGGTAATTTAGGGTCAATGGTCATTAGAACTGCACTTTCTAATTCCTTTTTCAGATTTTGAAAAGTTTCTTGAACAGCTTGGGGTAGTGGAAATGTTGCATTATGAGTTAAATCAAGATTTCGTCTGAAAATTTCGAAATCCACTGAGAATAGTAAACAAACATTCCGACTATTCTCTGTTGACTCTTGTTTGATGAAGGGGGTCTTATTCTCATAATGCTTTGAGTCTATCTTGATCTGGCCGAATAACGCCCCGAGATACCCTATAACCAAGAACATATATTTCTTCAACACCAATAATACCTTTTGATGTATTAAATGTGATTCCATACTTTTGTGAAGACTCTAAAAACCTTTTTAAGTTCTGATCATGATCTTTCTTAGTATTACCACATACAGTCACATTATTTATATAGGCAAATGTAGATGAGAGATGCTCTTTCTTGATAATATCACCGATTACTCGCTGGAAACTTGCAACACCATTAGTTACTCCAAATGGAATTCTTTTAAATTGATAAAGATTTCCACCTGCCTCGAATGCTGTATATGGTTTATCTTGATCCCTGAGAGGAACTTGATGATAAGCACTCTGTAAGTCAAGTGTACTGTACATCTTAAATCTAGATATGGCTTCTATCATTTCATTCAATCTAGGTAGTGGATAAGCATCAAGGTAAGTAAATCTGTTAATTTTTTGACTATAATCAACAACGAGACTTTTCTTGTGTCTCTCATTAGAAGTGACCAGAACTTGTGCTCTCCATGGAGATGTTGATGGCTCGATAATACCTTCGTTTAATAACTTGCGCACTTCATTTTCAATAAAATCTTCATCTGGTTTGGAGTGTCGGCGTGTTTTTTCGTTAGGAGACAGATTCTCGAAAAGGGAAGGAGCAGTAACCCGGGCAGCAGAAACCCCACAAACAACTAAAGGTGGTTTTTCCCCTTGGAGGTATATTCTTAATTCTAAGTGTTTGTCAATGAAGTCGTGACCACGGATAACATCAGCACAGGCATTTGGCAACAAGGAAAGTTTCACATTTTGGTATTTAGTCTCCTTATATTTCAGTGTAACATTACAATGTCCTTCTGTTTTATTAGTTAATGTTGTTGAAGCCATACTTATTAAACTACATGATGGATACACTTTTAACTTCATTTGTTTGGCCTTGTTGTAGTTGATGTAACTTTCGGAGTCGAGCATTCGTTGGAGTATCATTTTCTATTATTTTGATCATAGCTTTTTAGAGACCATTTACAGCAGATGCCACAGTAATCGTAGAGAAGACCGGTTGTATAGCCGATAGAGGTTTTGACTTTGAAGAAGATGACTGGCAAACTTTCTGGAAATGACCTTTACAGGCTTTACATATGGCATCTTTGGCTGGGCATTTAGATCTATGATGTCTGCCATAACCACAGAAGTGGCATTTTGATGAGGTTCCAGCCTCGCATAATGATTCACACTCCGATGTTTCATCAGCAGCTGTGACCGTAGGATCTTCTGTTTGATAAGATTTACTCTGTTTTTCAGCCATTTCAATGGATCTTGCATTACTAAATGCTGTTTCATGATCAAGAGTCTTATTTTCAAGAAGTCTTTGTCGAATGAGATGAGATCGCAAACCACTAATGAAGGCATCTCCTATAGCATCATCACGATACTGTTCAGTGGACACAGCCTTAAAATAACAGTCTGCAGAATAAGATGTAAGTTTCTGCAGGAATTGGTCGAGTGATTGACCGGGTTCTTGTTTTCATGTTGATAAGAGATGTCTGGCAAATATCTCATTCTTTGGTTTGACATACAGGTCTGTGAGAGTTTCTATGGCAACATCATAACTCGTGGCCTCTGATATGAATTCATACACCGTCAATGATACATGATTAATAAGAGTGCTTAAATTGTTTGGTTCATGTTGTTCTAGGCTAGCAATGAAGTTCTGAAAGCATTATATCCTTGGATTATATTACCTTTATTAAGGTTCAAGCTAACTTATAACATAACTACAAATTCAGGAAGTAAAGAAAAACAACAACAAAGTAAAGGGCGATCACTCTTCTAGAGGACTAAAGCGAGATAACTATTTAAGCGACTAAGACCATTGATTACTGACAATTTTCTTCACATTGATTGATATATCAACGTAATTGTTGTTCCACTAGTCTTAATATATATTGTTATGTACACGTGATTGTTGTGCATTTAGCACTATTAACATACATGCTTCCGGAAGTTGGAAGAACTATAATAAAAGAAATTAACTACAGTTAATTAGCCTGTAATATAACCCACAATACAACATAGATCTATATAACGAGAAGGGCCTATGTAGGCCTAACTATAAACTATAGAAAAAATAATATTTTGATGTGGAATAGGTTGCTTCAGCTGTGGTTTCTGAAAAATGAAAACATAACCAAGAAATGAAATGCAATGGAGTTTATTGCGTTTTAAAGTAATTGTAAATCCTTTTTGGACACTGATAATCGATTATGAAGTTTACTTTCTTACTATCCAGCTTCCACATGAAGTGTAAAGCCAATCAACCCCGGCCACTTCCTTGTCTACAAGGACGTTTTCTTTCCTTGCATGTTTTAATGGGGGCTGATCTACAGCCATGTAATATGGTACATCCGTAATAATTAAGGACAATTTGTCTTCGCTTGTCAGTTCATTTTAAGTCAACAAATCTACCAGTGCTATTGCCACCATCTCGAAGTCGCGGAGGCAGAATCAAGGGAAATAATTTAGGCTAAAACATAAAAACACTTACACTTACCGCACTGGCGCTTATTTGTCTTATTTCTTCCATGACTGTATGGCGGCTGATTAGGCCCAAAAAATCTAACTTCGTTCGTTCCGTGCATTCGTCTAACCTTCATTCATCTAACCATGTAATATCATACTTTGTACCGTTGATCATCTAACTCTCGATACAAAACTATGCTAAATCTATTGTCTTTGTTTATTTCGTGCAATCAAGAAGTTTAATTGGATTTAAATGCGACCTTAATGTTACATTATATTTTGTTACTTAAATGAAGTAATACGGTCTTAGAAATACAAATCACGGGATTACATTCTTAGATTTAGCATAGCAACCACCAATAAGACGTCGCTGGATGAATAGAAAGTAGAGGTGTTCTAATGACTGGGAAAAATACCAGATGGTCCCACAACTGTGACAATTTCTAAATTTAGGCTAATTATGACGGGATTTCCCTCGGTTGTGTACTGCCACAGGTATGTACGTCAAGTCTCAAATGTCGTTCAAATGTCGTTAAGAGGAAAGAATTAAAGTTGGTCAAGTCCCTTACATCATTGACAATAAACCTATGTAACACTACAGTGGGTCCATCATTCATTGATACTAGTAAATACTGTTAACATTGCAGTAGGACAGTAAGCTTGTGTCAATTTTTTTTCTGCTGCGTCACCTTAAATTTCTTGAAGTCATAGTCATTATTTAATAATTGTATTAGAATCTAAGTTAATAGCTGATATTTAAGCAATAAACGGTCACCCTATGGCGGTTATGGTCGTTTATCAGGACAAAGGTTGGATGGAAAATTGAATGAATGCGCGTTAGCCCATTTATGATAAATTTTCCAACCAACCTTTCTCCTGATATACGACCATAACAGCCATAGGGTGACCGTTTACTGCTTATATTTACGTTTTCTAAACCTGTCACCACGACAAATTCTACTCTTTGTGTGAAAATTTCATATTACCCGCCTGTGGAATAGCCATTTTCTTTTCGTCAGAATATAGTTCGCGGGGGAAAGCTCTCAAAATGTAAGAAAAAACAATTTTTATCTCAATTTTATGTTTAATCTTTATAAATCAATTCATTTATCAATAAATATAAAACATTTTGGTATGAATTCCAACTTAAACCATGAAAAACAACATCATCATGAAATTTAATGAACGCGGATGCAATTGAACGACGAAGAGGTGATTAGGCTAGTCCCGACCGCATGTAAACAAGTGAACAAGTGGAAAGTTGAGAAAATGAAAGAAACTATAAAGACCAATCTAGAAGAAGGCCCGCTTCATATGTTGATACTTAGGTGACCAGAGTTTACACTCAATTCAGTTAATTTTCAATAAAAGTATAGTATTTGTATACGCCCACATGAAATGAGGGGCGTATATTGTCGTCACCCACATCCGTCCGTCCGTCGGTCCGTCCGTCCGTCCGTCCACAATTGCTCGTAAACACTCTACACGGTGTAATTCTTGACGGATTTAGATGAAACTTAATATGAGTGTTTATGATCACGCAAGGATGAACCCTATTGAAAATCAGCGAAATCGGAAAAAAAATTAGTATGAGTTCGTGCCCTTGTTCTTGAATGGCTCGTAAACACTCTACAACGTGCAATTCTTGACCGATTTTGATGAAACTTGGTGTGAGAGTATGTTATAACTCAAGGAAAAACCCTATCGAAAATCAGCGAAATCGAAAAACAATTAGTATGGGTTATTGCCCTTGTTCTTGAAAACGCGTTCAATTTTAGCTTGTAAACATTCTTGAGAGAACAATTTTTAATGGATTTTAATGAAACTTGGCCTGAGTATTTGTTATCACCCAAGGATGAAGCCTATTGAAAACCAGTCAAATCGAAAAAAATTAATATCAGTTATTGCCCTTGTTTTTGAAAACGCGTTCAATTTTTAGCTTGTAAACACTCTACAAAGCACAGTTATTGACCGATTTTGACGAAACTTGCTGAAATTGTTTAATATCACCCAAGAATGAACCCTTTTGAAAATAGCACATATCGAAATATATTTAATAGGAATTATTGCCCTTGTTCTATAAAATGTGTTGGATTTTTGCCTTGTAAACACTCTACAAGTCACAATTCTTGAGCGATTTTGACATAACTTGGCATGAGTATTTGTAATCACCTAAGGATGAACCCTATTGAAATTCAGTTAAATCGAAAAATATTTAGTATCAGTTATTGCCCTTCTGTTTGAAAACGCGTTCAATTTTAGCTTGTAAGCACTCTAGAAAGAACAATTCTTTAATGGATTTTGATAAAACTTGGCTTGAGTATTTGTTTTTACCCAAGGATGAACCTTATTGAAAATCAAATAAATCGAAATATATTTAGTGTCAGTTATTGCCCTTGTGTTTGAAAACAGGTTTAACTTTTTAATAAATACTCTAGAAGGTACAATTCATGACCAATGTTGACAAAACTCACTGAAATTGTTGGATATCGCAAGGGATGAGCCTAATTGAAAATTAAAATTATCAAAATATATCTAATATGAATTATTGCCCTTGTTCTTTTAAACGCGTTCGATTTTTGTCTCGTAAACACTCTACATGGCACAATTCTTGATGGATTTCGATGAAACTTGGTGTGAGAGTGTGTTATAACTCAAGGATGAACCCTATTGAAAAGCGAAATCGAAAATTTTTTTAGTATGAGTTACTGCCCTTGTTCTTGAAAACGCATTCAATTTTAGCTTGTAAACACTCTAGAAAGAACTATTCTTAATGGATTTTGATTAACTTTGGCTTGAGTATTTGTTTTTACCCAAGGATGAACCCTATTATAAATCAAATAAATAGAAATATATTTGGTGTCAGTTAGAGCCCTTGTTCTTGAAAACGCGTTCAATTTTAGCTTGTAAACACTCTAGAAAGAACAATTTTTAATGGATTTTGATGTAACTTGGCTGGAGTATTTGTTGTCTCCCAAGGATGAACTCTATTGAAAATCGAAAAATATTTAGTACAAGTTATTGCCCTTGTTTTTGAAAACGCGTTCAATTTAACTCGTAAACACTCTAGAAAGAACAATTTTGAATGGATTTTGATGATGCTTGGCTTTAGTATTTGTTTTCTCACAAGGATAAACCCTATTGAAAACCAAATAAATCGAAAAATATTTAGTGTCAGTTATTGGGCCTGTTTTCAAAATCGCTTTCAACTTTTGGCTTGTGAACACTCAAAACATTCTTTTTTGACAAAACTCGCTGAAATTGTTTAATATCAACCAAGAATGAGCCTTATTAAGAATTAAAAATATCAAAATATTATTAAGGGTGAACCCTATTGCAAATCATAAAAATACCGAAAAATATTTAATGAGTTGAGTTAGGTACAATTCTTGACAGTTTTTAATGAAACTAGAGACCCTAGAAAAAAATATATGGTGGAAGGTTGAATATTTCATTCCACTTTTGTAACCTTACTGAAAAGTTTTTATTTGAAATAAATGCTGCCAGTGGGCGTATATTACCTTGCCTGGCAAGCTATCTTGAAACTTAATATTAAACAATCCATAAACCTGCAATTTTAGGCTCTTAAACTGAAGCGAGTAACTAGGTCAAATGGGTCTACGGCTATGGCCAGTACTCTCAGGCCTAATTGGATTGAGTTTTATCGAATTTTGCCAATCATTTTTGTATGAGGCTGGGAGTATTATATTGGCTTTGGGTTAGGCTAATGGAAACTTTATTATATATTCGAATTCAACATTAACATTGGAATTTTTGTTTTCTGTAGAGTGAACACAAGCTTAATGTGATATTGCATGAAACTCTCATATCGAGTTTGTTTTACAGTTCACATTTAGCTCACTTAATAGCTACTGGTGGGCGTATTCGATTGCCTATGTTTATAAATATAAAAAAAAAATGTTGATCTGCAAACATACAAACTGGCAATTAAAATTCCATATTATTGTCAATGTGTAAACAGTAAATGACTTACTGTTACGTCTCTTGTGTCTGATATCATAATAACCAGTACAATGACAACAAAACCAGATGAACCAGGTTCACTTATAAATATACTCATATTGACCATTTTTGATAACTTATATTATTATATTATAACTTATACTTATCATAGTTCAAAGGTTAGGTGTAGACTAAACCGAAGAAATAATCGGACGGACCATTAAGGCAACTAGAAATGAAAATAATCCATGTAGCCTGAATAGTGAGCACTAACTACAAGTGAGCTTTAAAACGACCGCGATATCAAAGTTTTATGAGACATCTCTGAAGAAAACTATCGGGT